>JAKVIS010006076.1:0-10996 GCA_033119425.1 Bufotes viridis
CGGTACCTGACCATGATCAGGACTTGATACAACACCAATCTCGGTCATCTAACTCCCTCAGATGCAATAGTCAATAGCAACTACGGCATCGGATCGGTTTGAGAGGAGGCTCTAAGCCCCCATGAGCGCAGCGCTCCGTGCAGTGTTAGAATGTATTTGCTCCGATGAGACAAAGTTATTACTGCGTGAAGTCTCGCGAGACTTTGGGTAATAACTTTGTAAATTAATTTCTACTGTAGAAATAGCCTAGCTACCGAACTCTGGTTCGGTTCCAGGTAGGGTTGGGCAATAAACCGGTAGCTACGATATACCGCGATGTTAGAAAACAGCGATATTGCGATATCACTGTTTTCTAATAATCGCGGTATTCTGTGACGTCATGCGCTCTGTCTGCGGCGCCTTCCTCACTCACCACCCGCACATTAAAACTCATTGCCGTCTCCTGCGTCCCTGGTTCCGCCTCCTCGACCCGGCAGGGCAGCTCACATTCCCGAGTCTCACTCTCTCGGATCTCTCTCCAGTCCTCTGCGATGGCTGCGCCTGCGCTCTGCCTGTACAGGGTGGGGTGGGGAGGGTTAAAGATTTTTCCCGCGGCTGCCTCGCTCATATATTAAAAGTCTCCGCCCCCCAGAATTACCAGAGAAGGAAGGCAGCCGCGGGAAAACTCCAGAGCAGACGCCACCACCCCATGAGAGCCCTGTTGTCCTGACTCCCGGCCTATGAGGAGTAAATGAGAAGTCAAAAAGGTGTGTGTGAGGAGGACTGAGTCACTGAGATGAGCAGCCTCGCTCAGACAATAATGTTAAATTGTAAAAGTATTGTACTAGGTGGATTGGATGTGGTCGTGTGGATGGATTTGGAAGGTAAGGGGTCAATGAAATGTTTTCTTGTGCCCTGCTGCTGTGCTGCCTTCCCTTCCTGAGCATCACCAGTAGGGAGGGGAGGAGAGCATTAGGAATAAAAGGGAATAAGAGTGACTTAGAGAGGCATAGTATAATGTCTCCTCCTTGTGGCCCCATAATGTCTCCTTGTGTGGTGGCTGGCAACTGGCTGCCCCCTACAGTATAATGTCACCTTGTAGCTGCCGCTGCCCCCATACAGTATAACGTCTCCTTGTAGCTGCCGCTGCCCCCATACAGTGTAACGTCACCTTGTGGCTGCCCCCATACAGTTTAACGCCTCCTTATAGTTGCCCCCATACAGTTTAACGTCTCCTTATAGCTGCCCCCATACAGTATAACGTCACCTTGTGGCTGCCGCTGCCCCATACAGTATAACGCTCTCCTCGTGGCTGCCCCCATACAGTATAACGTCTCCTTGTGGCTGCCCCCATACAGTATAACATCTCCTTGTAGCTGCCCCATTCAGTATAACATCTCCTTGTGGCTGCCCCATACAGTACAACGTCTCCTTGTGGCTGCCCCCATACAGTATAACGTCTCCTTGTGGCTGCCCCCATACAGTATTACGTCCCCTTGTAGCTGCCCCATACAGTATTACGTCTCCTTGTGGCTGCCCCATACAGTACAACGTCTCCTTGTGGCTGCCCCATACAGTATTACGCCTCCTTGTGGCTGCCCCATACAGTATTACGCCTCCTTGTGGCTGCCCCATACAGTATTAACGTCTCCTTGTGGCTGCCCCATACAGTATTACGTCTCCTTGTAGCTGCCCCCATACAGTATTACGTCTCCTTGTGGCTGCCCCATACAGTATTACGTCTACTTGTGGCTGCCCCATACAGTATAACATCTCCTTGTAGCTGCCCCATTCAGTATAACATCTCCTTGTAGCTGCCCCATACAGTATAACGTCTCCTTGTGGCTGCCCTATACAGTATAACGTCTCCTTGTAGCTGCCCCCATACAGTACAACGTCTCCTTGTGGCTGCCCCATACAGTATTAACGCCTCCTTGTGGCTGCCCCATACAGTATTACGTCTCCTTGTGGCTGCCCCATACAGTATTACGCCTACTTGTGGCTGCCCCATACAGTATTACGTCTACTTGTGGCTGCCCCCATACAGTATAACATCTCCTTGTAGCTGCCCCATTCAGTATAACATCTCCTTGTAGCTGCCCCCATACAGTATAACGTCTCCTTGTGGCTGCCCTATACAGTATAACGCTCTCGTAGCTGCCCCATACAGTACAACGTCTCCTCGTGGCTGCCCCCATACAGTATAACGTCTCTCGTGGCTGCCCCCATACAGTATAACGTCTCCTTGTGGCTGCCCCCATACAGTATAACGTCTCCTTGTAGCTGCCCCATACAGCATAACATCTCCTTGTGGCTGCCCCCCATACAGTATAACATCTCCTTGTAGCTGCCCCCATACAGTATAACATCTCCTTGTAGCTGCCCCCATACAGTATAACGTCTCCTTGTAGCTGCCCCATACAGTATAACATCTCCTTGTAGCTGCCCCATACAGTATAACGCCTCCTTGTAGCTGCCCCATACAGTATAACGTCTCCTTGTGGCTGCCCCATACAGTACAACGCCTCCTTGTGGCTGCCCCATACAGTACTAGCGTCTCCTTGTGGCTGCCCCATACAGTATTACGTCTCCTGTGGCTGCCCCATACAGTATTACGTCTCCTTGTGGCTGCCCCATACAGTATTACGCCTCCTCGTGGCTGCCGCCATACAGTATAACGTCTCCTCGTGGCTGCCCCCATACAGTATAACCGTCTCCTCGTGGCTGCCCCCATACAGTATAACGTCTCCTTGTAGCTGCTCCCATACAGTATAACGTCTCCTTGTAGCTGCCCCATACAGTATTACGTCTCCTTGTAGCTGCCCCATACAGTATTACGTCTCCTTGTGGCTGCCCCCATACAGTATAACGTCTCCTTGTAGCTGCCCCATACAGTATAACGTCTCCTTGTAGCTGCCCCATACAGTATTACGCTCTCCTTGTGGCTGTCCCATACAGTATTACGTCTCCTTGTGGCTGCCCCATACAGTACAACGTCTCCTCGTGGCTGCCCCCATACAGTATAAGCGTCTCCTCGTAGCTGCCCCATACAGTATAACATCTCCTTGTAGCTGCCCCATACAGTATAACGTCTCCTTGTAGCTGCCCCATACAGTATATACGTCTCCTTGGCTGCCCCCATACAGTATAACGTCTCCTTGTAGCTGCCCCCATACAGTATTACGTCTCCTTGTGGCTGCCCCATACAGTATAACGTCTCCTTGTAGCTGCCCCCATACAGTATAACGCTCTCCTTGTAGCTGCCCCATACAGTATTACGTCTCCTTGTGGCTGTCCCATACAGTATTACGTCTCCTTGTGGCTGCCCCCATACAGTATAACGTCTCCTCGTGGCTGCCCCCATACAGTACAACGTCTCTCGTGGCTGCCCCCATACAGTATAACGTCTCCTTGTAGCTGCCCCATACAGTATAACATCTCCTTGTAGCTGCCCCATACAGTATAACGTCTCCTTGTAGCTGCTCCCATACAGTATTACGTCTCCTTGTGGCTGCCTCCATACAGTATAACGTCTCCTTGTAGCTGCCCCATACAGTATAACGTCTCCTTGTAGCTGCCCTCATACGTAGTATAGTACGTCTCCTTGTGGCTACCCCATACAGTATAACGTCTCCTTGTGGCTGTCCCATACAGTATTCGATCTCCTTGTGGCTGCCCCATACAGTACAGCGTCTCCTTGTGGCTGCCCCATACAGTATTACGTCTCCTTGTAGCTGCTCCTCATACAGTATATACGTCTCCTTGTAGCTGCCCCATACAGTATAACGTCTCCTTGTGGCTGCCCCATACAGTATTACGTCTCCTTGTGGCTGCCCCATACAGTATATGCATCTCCTTGTGGCTGTCCCCATACAGTATAACGTCTCCTTGTGGCTGCCCCGTATACAGTATAACATCTCCTTGTGGCTGCCCCATACAGTATAACGTCTCCTGTAGCTGCCCCCATACAGTATAACGTCTCCTTGTAGCTGCCCGCATACAGTATAACGTCTCCTTGTGGCTGCCCCATACAGTATAACGTCTCCTGTGGCTGCCCCATACAGTATAACGTCTCCTTGTAGCTGCCCCATACAGTATAACGTCTCCTTGTAGCTGTCCCATACAGTATAACGTCTCCTTGTGGCTGCCCCATACAGTATAACGTCTCTCTTGTAGCTGCCCCATACAGTATAACGTCTCCTTGTAGCTGCCCCATACAGTATAACGTCTCCTTGTGGCTGCCCCATACAGTACTACGTCTCCTTGTGGCTGCCCCATACAGATTACGTTTCCTTGTGGCTGCCCCATACAGTATAATGTCTATATAAGTGTTTTTTTCTTCTAAATGGGCATTTATCATGATATATATCGTTATCGCGATAAATTTCTTAATGACGTTATCGTGGCAATATTTTTGATATCGCCCAACCCTAGTTCCAGGTGGTCCTGAAGTAATAACTCGTACTCATCGGAGACAATACATTCTGCTCGTTCCGTAAGGTAACAAATGCACCTGAAGTTGATTCGCTTATCCCTAAAGGGTACTAAAATTACAGTAAAAAAATAATTGTTTGAAAATATATATATATATTTAAAATTCCCTAATCACCCCTTTCCCAATGTTACATATAAAAAATAAACATAATAGGTATAGCTGCTTCTGAAAAGGTCAGAAATCATAAAATATTTTTTCCAGTGCAGTTATTGCCATGACGGAAAAAATGCACAATACAACATTTTGGTCACCTTGCCCTTCCCAAAAATTTAATAAAAAGTGATCAAAGAATCGAACCAAAAACACTACGGCACATCCCACAAGGAACAAGCCCTCTCACAACTCATTGAAGAGGACCTTCACCACTCCTGACATGGGGCTGATGCCACTATTAGACATCTCATGTAAAGACATTTAGTGTATATGTATACTGGTATAGGTACAAATGCCAGTAGATTCTTTTCTGGGACCAAAAAAACTACATTTTTAAATATGACTTAACATATTGGTATGCTTATAACCATAACATGTACAGTGCCAGCATGCAGAGATGAAAAAGTGAAAATATTGTGTGTGTCCTGAAGGCCAACAATGTACTGATCCTGAAGAGGTTAAAGCATAGTAAGGAATACACGTTTATAATATGTTATTGCTCTCGCTAGGACTCCGTGCCACACGTGGAGGTCCTTATGAAGAAACAAGAGGAATTTGAAAAGATGCTAGCAGCCCAAGAGGAGAAATTTGAGATGCTGAAGAGAAAAGCAAAGGTATGTTTGGCATTATGGCATTATAAGCACAGATTAAAAATGGACTGCAGGGTGCTGATATACTGCCTAGTGGGAGTGGTGGTTAAAGGGATAACCTGGAAAGATCAGGTTGACTTATCCTCAGTGATAGGTTATTATCATCACATTAGTGGGTCCTGGCATTGACTGATCAGGAGAACAGAAAAATAACGGTGATGTGAAAGCTACCTAAGGTGATTTTTATTTCTTGTTTTTCTTAGTTTGGTCATTTGTCTCACGGTCTGCTGTCAATCCGGTGTGTGGATGGGGTAATCAGGACTCTCATTGTCTCTCCTAATTTATTCTGCCTTTTTATAATCAGAAATCCTGCCACAATGAATATAAACCTATATCCATTGTTGCCATATGATGTCTGTTCTACTGATTTTTGGGGTCATCAGACAGTGATCATACATTGATACAGCCCTGTAGACATTGAATGGGGTGTCAGCACGCAAGAGTGACCATCAAGCCAGTCAGACTTCTCCTCAATGTGGTCTTGCTGCTAGGAAGGACAGGGTCTGTTCTAGTAATCAGACAGTAATCGATTACATCGAGAAAAGTACTCATGCTTTATATGTCTTGTATCTTTTTTTAGAGAGAACAGAAATTGTTTACATAAATTGACTTTAGAAGAAAAGGGACAGAAGAAGCCTGAAACCTTCATCAGAGTACCTTCTCTAAGAGGAAGCCATCAGACAGAAGAGTATTTCCCCAAAGACTGGGGAGTGCAAGGGGTACAGGCCTTTCCAGTAGACCTCCCATGGAAACACTGAGCACCACACCCCAGAGCAGTTCAGTGATTTCTGGTGGTTTACTGGACAACTTGGATGTAAAGAGCAACAAAACTGTAACAGAACAAAAGGCCACAGCCACTGGTTACCCCAAATCTTCTTGATCTCCAGATCCCAACTTTGGAAAACCCTATTAGATTAACTGAATCCCAACCAACCTTGTCTGCTTATCAGCAACCACTGTCTTCAGTGCAGACATACCAAAGCTTAAAAGTGCCCATTGCAGAGGAAAGCCTAGACAATACACCCTTAATTGCTAGAGGACACAAAGTACCAACCGAGGAAAAATCCTATGTGAGACCAACAAATTCTTCAACACTACTGTCACTTAATTCTGACCTGTCCTCAGGAAAAGCACACAGCGATGTTGTGGTATGTGAGAGTTTCATTGTTTTTGTGGTCCTCAAAACCAGAGGGAAAACGCTTCAGTTTTGTCCCCATTCATTGTCAATGGGGACAAAACTGAACAAACTGGAACGGAGTGCACCAGAATGTTTTCTGTTCCATTTTGTTGTGTTCTCATAAAAATGCACAAAAACTATGCTTTCATGGGAAACTGAACATAGTTGGATCTGGCATCAAAAACTATGTAAGTCAATGGTGCTGGATCTGTTTTTTTCGGACATGAAAAAAATGGATCCATCCCCCATGAACTGACAATGGTATTTGATGCTGGATCCGACATGTCTGTTTTCAATGTAATACAACCAGATCTGTTCTGAACAGATGCAGCGGTTGTATTATTCAAACAGATGCGTATTCCTCTGATTTTGAAATCCTCTGCTGGATGGATGTGAAAGTAGTCTAATTTGTACATGTGCTTTATATCTGTTCACTCTGCAGGAGAGGAAGCCATTGGCTGAACTTCCAAAAGTCCCAGTTCTCTCTGCCTTGATTCCTGAGACATCACCTGTCACAACTTTGGTAATGTAATTTTTGATTGTTAGGAATATGGGGCATTTTGTTTTGGGTAAACTTGATTTAATGCTGATAAATGAGATAAATTATGCAAATATATTGCAAGTTGAATATATGCAAATGAGCCTCTAGGGAGCAACGGGGAGTTGCACATTACACCTAGGCGCTCTGCTCTGTCTGCAACTGCTGCACCCTCTGCACTCTTGATTGACAGGACCAGGCAATGAAAACATCACCACCCCTGGCCCTGTCAATCAAAGTGTCCACAGACACATAAGGAAACATCTGCTCCTGTTCTGTGTTTAGAGGCCGCATCGGGTTTTGGCTCGAAATACTGACGGTGTGAATGAGGCATTAAGTACAGGCCCATTTTTTATATATATATATATTTTTTGTACTACTTAAATAAACAAAACAGCTGAATGAGGGCTTGTTGTTGGCGTGACAAACTGTAGTTTTTATTGGTACCGTGTTTGTGGTACATACAACTTTTTTGATCACTGTTATTCTTTTACACTTTTATTTAATAACTATTAGCTCCTTAGGGAAGCCAGAACCTGGGATCTGCTGGGATCTGTTGTCCTATTCAACCTAGTAGGATGAACAGGATTCTGACACTGTCCCTGCTAAGCTGTGCTTTGCTGCACAGCACAGCAGGAAGCTTACTATGGCAGGCCTGGTAGGCTTCAGAAGTGTTCAGGCTGCAGTGGTAACTAATCGAGGCCTCCACGATGTAACTGTAGGGGCTGCGATCGGAAGGCATCTCTCCTTACCTCACAGGTTTCGATCACGGCACCTGAGGAGTTAAGTTATAGGGTTCGGTGCCATTGCTGTATCCCGTCATTGCAGCCGGGAGCCTGCTGTGATGATACAACTGGCATCATCCGCGCATGAGAGCAGGCTTCAACGCAGCAGCCTGCTCCATACATTCCCTCAGCCACTGTCTGGCTATGACGCTGGTCATTGAAGGGTTAAACAATCTGTCGTTTTCATGACATATTCCCTTGAAGTATTTAAGGCTTAGGACTTAAATGAAGAGTCAGCATTAATTAAAGAACAAGTCAAAACCCTACTTGTTACATTCACTGGATCGCCATGTAAGGTTTGTTTCACATACAGCATTTTGTTCTTGGAGAAACATCAATGCAGGTTTTGTTATGGCTTTTTTAGCCAAATCCAGGAGTGGATCCAGGTGAAACAAGTCCTCCTTTATATTTCCCATTCCTTTAAAATCCACTTCTGGATTCAGCTAAAAAAAAACAAAAAAAACTGATATTTTTTTTAAATACGTCCTCCCCTGCATAACGGAAACAGGACGGATCCGTTGTGCACTCCGTAGACTTCTATTATGACGGAATGAATAACGGAATGCCTCTAAAGGCATTCCGTATGAATAATGCGTTATGGTCTGTGGTAACGGGATCCATAACGCAGTTCTGCTTTTACTACCAAACGAAGCGTGAACGAATTTCATAAGTGGAAGTTCGCCATCTCTAGTTATAACCTGTGGATACAAGCAAGTGTGTAATGTGGAGGAAATATTGAATCCAGCCAGCAAAGGAGACAATATGGACAACCACAATACATTAGTAAGGGCCTTGTATTAACTTTGTCTACATGATAAATGGCGCTCACTGAAGTGAGAAAACCCCTTTAATGTTTAAGATGGAATATCCCTTTAACCATCCAACTCAGCTTGTACTTAAATGCTCATGATGATAAATGTCCTTCCTATGCAGGAGGTGAAGCCTGACCTTCTGCTAGAACTTAATGTGGACTCGTCAAGTGGACCAACAAAATACCTGATCTACCTACACCAACAGTAAGTGCAAAAATCACATCATGACCGCATCATCTCTCCACACACAATACAAACAAATGTGCACATGATTGTCAAATTTTCACTGCACTGAATGGTTACTAGATCCTATAGTGTGTGTGTGTGTGCATTATACACATATTATACACACATTATACACACACACCATATTTTCACTTTATAAGACCCCAGAAGTGGGGTAAAGTGATCGTGCGCCTTATAAAGTGACTAGAGCGGTATTACTATAAAGCTTGAAAAATAAGATATATATATATATGTATATATATATATATAATTTAGTAACCTCAGCATAAAGAGGTGCAGTGAATAATAATTCCCAGCAGTAAGAGATACTTTAAATTCTTTTGGGCAGATTATCGTCAAAGGGAATTTCATAACTTAGTTTGCTGTGTTGCTGTAATTTGTAGACAAGTTTAGTAAACAATGCATGTTGGTTGATAAATTTGGGACATCTTTAAAGATAACTTTTGTATATGG
Source organism: Bufotes viridis (assembly GCA_033119425.1). Classification (NCBI taxonomy): domain Eukaryota; kingdom Metazoa; phylum Chordata; class Amphibia; order Anura; family Bufonidae; genus Bufotes; species Bufotes viridis. The sequence goes on from JAKVIS010006076.1 coordinate 9,289, forward strand.
ATGTGAGGCTAGTTTCACACTAGCGGCTGTATATCTGGCAGGGAACAGCCTGACAGATTGCTGAAGCTACAGCCTGCCAGATATATAATGCTAGTGTGAAACTAGCCTTACCTCAGTCTTTTTTCACCACCTCCATACTTTTATGGAGAGTGTGAAATTTTTACATCCTTTTAAAAATTTGTATTATATACCTTTCAAGGTAGTGAGAACGATCTAAAAATCACAAACATTTTCTCAAATATGGTGCTTCCCCGCTGCCGATTGAAAAGAATCTCAGAAACTGCTTTTGGGCAATGTACCTCGGTGAGAGGTTGTTAATCTGCTAGGAATGCCTCTACGATGCACTATGATGGCAGACTTTGGGAGGAGTTGGACTGAGAGAAGCAGGATGCTCATTTTGACAAATTTCTTTTCATCCTGGTGGTTTTGACCGGGTGTTAGGAGGTGTTGGGAACCATGGTAAAGTGATGGCATGCACACACTTCAGACAGCCTCCAGATGGTCCAGACAGACCGCCATTGAGAGGATTGTTTGATCCACAGACATCCACAAGCAGCTCCAGAATGCACTAAAATTCCCACAGAAAACCAGTGTACACGGCTTGATAAGTTACCCCTTTGTAGTAAAAGCACACTGGGCAGGTTCTCCATTGTAAATGCAACAAGGGGTGTCGCTATCAGTGGGTGGCTTCCTGTGCCAAAACTTTGGCACATTTAGAGTAAAATTAAAGGGGCTGCCTTTGCCTTATTTCCTATATTAATTACCTGTCATCACTAAGTCAAATGGGGTCTGACTCCTGACACCCCTGCTGATCAACTGTATGAAGAGAACCGACAGCACTCGTGATGAGCGCTGCCTTCTGCACTGTTTACCTGCTCGCTGCCAACATTGCAGCAACGAGCGGTGTAATTACATCTCCTCCTGTTCATTCACTTGAACGAGAAGTAGAGCAACCACAACTGCCCGTACTCTATTTAAGGAGAGCTGCTTTCTCGCCATATCGGTTACATGCACACAAACATATTTTGTTTTCGTGTCCGTGTTGTTTTTTTGCAGATAGGATGCGGACCCATTCATTTCAATGGGTCCAGTAAAATGCTGACAGCACACCGTGTACTATCCGCGACCCGTATGTCCGCTCCGTAACCCCCGCAGTAAACTAATTATGTCCTATTCTTATTCGCTTTGGCGAATAAGGATAGGCATTATTACAATGGATCCGGGAAAAAGTTTGTGTGCATGTAGCCTACAGCTGATTGTCGGGTGCCAGGTGTCGGCCCCCACGATCTGGTATTGATGACCCATCCTGAGGAAACCTGATAACCTCCTTTAAGCCAACTGCTAGACAATGTAAAGAAAGTCTAAAGATGCAACATGGTATATCATCCAGCATCAGTCACTTTGGAGCAGTTTACTGTCTTACTATACACAGTAACTGCGCCCCAGTACCTTCTACTTTGTACCAGATCCGCAGTTTTGGGTTATTCAATTTTTCCCTTTGTTTTCTTCCCAGAGTCCTTCCTCTGATAAAATAATAAATGGATTTATGGAGGCAAAACAGACGCATCAGCCAGGTGGAAGGTATGAGACGGACCACCATTATTTGCACTGCACATCATTCTTCTCATCTGTGTATATTATAGATTACGTGTCTGGCCACAACTAATGATCACAGCATCTTATGCCATCAGCAGGCAGGTGGTTAGCA
>JAKVIS010006077.1:0-10975 GCA_033119425.1 Bufotes viridis
CTCAGAGAATGTTATTTATGTGATCCAATGCCCGTGTAATCGGCAGTATGTGGGTAGGACAAAAAGAACTCTAAAAAGACGAATTGGGAACATATTTCAAATATCAAAAAGGTTTTGAAAACCATTCACTATCATTCCATTTTAAGAATACACATAATCAAGATCCTACAGGAATCAAATTTATGGCAATAGACAGAGTTAATAATGATTGGAGAGGTGGAAACCATATAGAAAAGATGTCGAGATTAGAAACAAAAAGAATTTTCGAGTTGGATACTTTGTTACCCAAGGGTTTAAACTCAGAATTTGAACTGTTTGGATTCTTGTGAGGAGTGGGTGCCCGTGTACCGATGAACAGCCGGACGTGTGCTTTACCACAGCCCGTCTGTCCTTTGTATACGGGCCCCCACTCAATCCTACAGAAATCAAGATATACCTGTGAGAATTAAGATTAAAGTATTCCTTCTATACTTGCTTTTCCCTTTTCCTTTTAATTTATATTGTCCGACATACACTTATGGCATAATAATAACAGTATGACGTATTGTTATCATTTTTAATGGAGTTAATTGCTGATGTATATTCACTAATTTTTCTTGTATTTTACGACATGAAGGGAATGTGAATGTTTAATTCCACACATCCCATAAAAGATTTTTTAGGGAAACGCATTGAAAACGCATTGGAACGCACCTTGAACAAAATTGCGTTTTAACTGCATTGTAATGAGAAGATCCTCAATAACAATTGTATGAAAGCTTTTGAGAATGGAATATTGCTTAATGTATATTTTAATTCTTTCCTTTGGAGACCATAAAATTATAAATGCAGCAAATGGCGTCTAATGGATTTTTGACTGTGGAAAGGAGTGAGTTATACAAGATGAATATCCCCTTCCCTTTTTTCCCACCTTTTTCCTGCAAATCCTACAATCCAGTCCATATTTTGAAGTAATGATGGCCCCTATATAAGAGGGGTATCTACAGGGAAATGGCTGCCACTGAGGAAGGGGTAAAATACAAACCCCGAAACGCGTATGGTGTTACTTTCCTGTAAAGAGAGACTGGATGTTAAAGGTATTCAATTTTATTGAACACAAAGGGTATACCTCATCACTCTGTAGACAATCGTGCGGACACCGAGCGGAAGTACAACTAAGGCACAACGGTAAGAGAGGAAACACACGTGCTACTCTGATGAGACGCCGCTGACCGGAGACCTGCCACTACAGAGAGAGACCCCGAACCGAGGGGAGAACACCGTAACGAGGGGAGCCCAGTCACCTTATGCTTGGGTAAGACCGACCCTGTATTTTTATTTCTAAAGCCTATCTAACAGTAGTGACGGGACGCCGTCACATACTAAACAGAGCGGGACGCTGCTCCGGACATTCAATAAATAGGAGGATCCCTAACCTACAATTACCCACAGACCTACTAGTATGTGGACATGAAGTAAGGACTGTACCCATCAGAGATTTTTAGCGCTATTTATGGTAGAGATCCAACATATCCATTATTTGATTAATACCTATCACAGGATTTATACGATCAGCGCACCATTTATAACAGACTGCACTTGTTTGGGATTACTCATGTATGCCACAACGGGATAATACCAGTGGGTTCCCTATGAACATTAGCTATTTATTGTGATTATTATATCCCATATGGACTATTGCTGATTTTATTTAGTATTTATTTTATTTATCTGTGCATTTATTAAATTTATCTTTCTATATGGCCCTTATCCTTTGAGTGTGCCCAGCTATAATTTAATACTTTTTACATTGGTTTGGTGGGTGTGTTTAGCCAGCGAGGTGCACCTCATCTGATCCCAATTTATCCTCGTGCGACTTTGTTGTTTTTCCTATACACCGTTCAATCGACATATTTTATATTTCTGCAGGAAATAGTGCTTCTTTGTTTTTTATAGAAAAAACTTTATTCAAGGTCCACCAAACAGTCTGAAATACCCATTTCAACCACCTATTTTACATTGCTACTGTGAAATACCGAATAAGTGTCTGTTTTTAACAAAAAGTGGCAATCCTGATCCACAGAGCATGTTGAAATACAACGCTTAAATACAGATTTCACACATTACAGCTGCTAAATTATTCTTTTTGTGGGAAAAAGCAATATTCTTGCTTCACAAAGCAATTGTACATACACAGTATAAATATCTAATTTAAATTTACAGCAGTAAAAACTGCCTTTTGTGGTCTTTTTTTTTTTTGCCCGAAAAACAGTTGTGCATCCGCTGCCTAAATAACTATTTACAAATCTGTGTCCATACATAATATAAATATCTACTTTTAGTGAACAACAGTTAGAAAAACTGCATTTTGGGGTTTTATTGAAAAAGCCGTGTTTTAGGTCAGTATAAATAATTAATTTCAATTTACAGCAATGAAATACTAATTTTCGCTATTTTATTACAAAAATACTTGTTCTTGTTCCACAAACCACTTGTGCATACAGCGTACCAAAAATAATTTTACATTTCCGCATAGAATTTGAGAATCAGTGTATTTTGGGCACAAAATACATGGTGTTGGTGTTGGTGAAGCTCATGTTGCTGGGAGAGGACGTGGCCATTCAGCGCTAAACTACCGCCTCCAAGTCAAACACCTTCCTCTGGTGCGAGTAGGCGACAGAATCTGCAGCGTTATTTGGTGGGCCCAAATGCCGCTCTACAGATGGTGAAGCCAGAACATATACAGGCGATAGTAGATTGGGTGGCTGACAGTGCCTCCAGTTCCTTCACAGTATACCATATAAATGGTAAAAAATATAAATCTGTAGGAGTTGGCCCTCTACATAGCAATGAGGGGGTGTTGCAGAGAGCGACGAGGATAAAGCAAAACTATTAAATATTTTTTTCTCACTATATTCACTGAGGAAAATAAACTGTCAGAAGAAATGCAGAATGTAAAGTAAATTCCCCATTAAAAGTGCCCTGTCTGACCCAGGAAGAAGTACAACAGCGACTTAAAAAGATTAAAATAGACAAATTGACAGGACCGGATGGCATACACCCCGTATCCTAAGGGAATTAAGTGATGTCATAGCCAGACCTTTATTTCTGATATTTACGGACTCTATACTGACAGGAATGTTCCACAGGATTGGCGCATAGCAAATGTGGTGCCAATATTCAAAAAGGGTCCAAAAACAGAGCCTGGAAATTATAGGCCGATAAGTTTAACATCTGTTGTTGGTAAACTGTTTGAAGGGTTTCTAAGAGATGCTATCTTGGAGTATCTCAATGAAAATAAGCAAATAACACCATATCAGCATGGCTTCATGAGGATCAGTCATGTCAAACTAGTTTAATCAGTTTCTATGAGGAGGTAAGTTCTAAGCTCGACAGCGGCGAATCCAATGGATTTGTGACAGAAAACTGGCTGAGTGACAGAAAACAGAGGGTGGTTATTAATGATACACACTCATATTGGGTCACTGTCACTAGTGTGGGTACTCAGGAGGTCAGTATTGGGCTCTATTTTCTTCAATATATTTATTAATGATCTTGTAGAAGGCTTGCATAGTAAAATATCATTTTTTCAGATGACACTAAACTGTGTAAAGTAATTAACACTTAAGAGGACAGTTTTCTGCTACAGAGGATCTGGATAGATTGGAGGCTTGGGCAGAGAAATGGCAGATGAGGTTTACCACTGACAAATGTAAAGTTATGCACATGGGAAGGAACAATGGAAGTCACCTGTACATACTAAATGGTAAAACACTGACGGTAACACTGACATGGAAAAGGATCTAGGAATTTTAATAAACAGCAAACTAAGCTGTTAAAACCAGTGTCAGCGAGCAGGGTGCAAAGCGCAGCGGCCGTTCCAGAGACAGTACGCCTGCTACTGTCGACCGCAACCAGGCACCGAGCACACCAAGGCCTGCTCCAAGGAGTTCATTGGCGTGGCAGTTCTTCACACAATGTCCTGACAACAAGACACAAATGGTTTGCATGATGTGCCATCAGAGCCTGAAGCGAGGCATAAACGTTCTGAACCTGAGGCACAATCTGCATGACCAGACATCTACATACAAAGCATGAACTGCAGTGGAGTAAACACCTTAAAAACAAGGAACTCTCTCATGCTCCTCCTGCTCCCTCTTCTGCTGTTGGCTCGGCCTCTTCCTCCACCTCTGGCGTCATCGTGGCACCTGGCGACCAGCAAACAGGGGATATTCCACCAACACTACCACATACCGACACCATCAACAAGCATCTTCTCCACCATGTCACCACGGCAGCATTCAGCTGTCCATCTCCCCAAACATCGGAGAGAAGGAGAAATACCCACCTACCCACCCTCGAGCCCTGACCCTGAATGCCACCATTTCAAAATTACTGGCCTTTGAGAATGCTGTCCTATACGTCTGGTGGAGACGGACTGTTTTCAAATAGCTGATAGCGTTGGTTGTCCCCCAGTACGTTGATTCTCAGCCGCCACTACTTTTCCAGGCAAGCTGTCCTTCCCTGCACAACCAAGTGGAGGATAAAATCAGCGCGCACTTGCGCGCAAAGCCATCTCATGGCAAGGTCCACATAACCACTGATACATGGACCAGTAGGCATGGCCAGGGTCGCTATATCTTCCTAACTGCACACTGGGTAAAGTAGTGGTGGCTGGGCACGAGGCAGATAGCGGTTTGACGCATGTCCTTCCACCACCAAGGATCGCAGGGGCATTATTCGTCTGCCTCTGTTGCTTCCTACTCCGCATCATCCTCCTCCTCCTCCTACTCCTCTTCTACCACCCCCACATCCGGTCATCGAAAGAACCTCACCCCAAACTTCAGCACAGCCCGAGGTAAACTTCAGCAGGCGATTTTAAAACTCATGTGTTTGGGTGACAAACCTCACACCGAACAGGAGCTTTGGAGGGGCATGGAACAGCAGACTGATGTGAGATTGCTGCCGGTGCGATAATGGCCGAAATCTCGTTGCAGCTCTGGGGCTGGCAGGTTTGACGCTACATCCCTTGCCTGAGTGCATGTGCTGAATCTGGTGGTGCAGAAGTTTCTTAAAAACTACCCAGACATGTCCAGAGCTGCTGCTGAAAGTGCGGTCTGTATATGCAGCTCTTTCGGCGTTCTCACCATGCTGCTGCTCGCCTGTCTGCGCTGCAGCGTAACCCCGGCCTATCTGCTCACTGCCTCATATGCGACATGCCCACCAGGTGGAACTCCACCTTACATATGCTGGAGAGACTGTGCGAGCAGCGGGCAATAGTAGAGTTTCAGATGCAGTATGTACAGGTCAGTCACTTTGTGGATCAACACCATTTCACCACCAGTGACTGGGCCTGCATGCAGAGACCTGTGTCCCTTGTTGCGGTCTTTGGAGTACTCAACCAACATGGCCAGTGCTGATGATACTGTTGTTAGCATTATAATACCATAATACCCCTTCTATGTCACCTTGAAAAAATATTGCAGCGATAATGGAAGAGGATGCGCCACAGGAGGAGGAAGAGGGCATTTAACAGGGTTTTAGGCAGGTCATACAGAAGTGGCTAAAGGGTGGGATCCTGCACCAGCAGAGCCCAGGTACACATGTGGGCGGCCAGAGCACACTGGAGGACAAGGAGGAGGAGGATGAGATAGGAGGAGAGAGGACCGGTTTCACTGCAGGGTGGCACCCTCGCAGCTCAGGGCCATCACTGGAGCGTGGCTGGGGGCACGCGCCTCCACGTACTGACTGTTGGTTCTGTCCCATTTAACTTCTGGGTCTCCAAATTGTCTACATGGCCAGAGCTTGCCCTTTATGCCTTTAAGGTGCTGGCCTGCCCGGCCAGTGTATTGTCTTAAAGTGTATTTAGCACCGCAGGAGGCGTCATTACAGAAAAACGCAGCCCGTCTGTCCACAGCCAACGTGGACAAGCTCACGTTCATTAAAATGAACCAGGCATTGATCCCACAGGACCTGTCACTACCTTGTGCAGAATAGACATTTATAACTGCATCACCCTCAACCATACATTCTTGTACTCCAGGGCACAGCTGCATTGGTGGGTAACATGATGCCTGTTTTGCTGTTATGGGACCTCTCTCCTCTGTCTGGGGGCTAGGGCCTAAATTCCTGAAAGCGGCCTGTTCCATTGCTAGGTGATATGATGCCAGTTTTTCTGTTATGGGACTTTCTCCTCTATTTGGGTGCCAGGGGCCTACATTAATGATAATTGCCTGCTGCATTGATGGGTGACATGATGCCTGTTTTGCTGTTATAGGACCACTCTCCTCTGTATGGGTGCCAGGGTTCTACATTAATGATAATTGCCTGCTGCATTTGTGGGTGACATGATGCCTGTTTTGCTGTTATGGGACCTCTCTCCTCTGTCTGAGGGCTAGGGCCTAAATTCCTGAAAGTGGCCTGCTGCATTGGTGGGTGGCATGATGCCTGTTTTGCTGTTATGGGACCTCTCTCTCTGTCTGTGTGCCAGGGGCCTAATGTACATTAATGATACTTGCCTGCTGCCTTTGAGGTGACATGATGCCTGTTTTGCTGTTATGGGACCTCTCTCCTCTGTCTGGGGCTAGGGCCTAAATTGCTGAAAGTGGCCTGTTGCATTGGTGGGTGACATGATGCCTGTTTTGCTGTTATGGGACCTCTCTCCTCTGTCTGGGTGCTAGGGCCTAAATTCCTGAAAGTGGCCTGCTGCATTGGTGGGTGACATGATGCCTGTTTTGCTGTTATGGGACTCTCTCCTCTGTCTGGGTGCTAGGGCCTAAATTCCTGAAAGCGGCCTGTTCCATTGCTGGGTGACATGATGCCTGTTTGCTGTTATGAGACCTTTCTCCTCTGTCTGGGTGTCAGGGGCCTACATTAATGATATTCGCCTGCTGCATTGGTGGGGGACATGCAGGGCGGAGCCACCCATAAGAAAGCAAAGTGTTCCTCTTACCTCTAAGGTGCGTGGCCGCGCATCAATTGTTGTGCCCCGGGCCCTGCTCACAACTTGTCCGCACAGTGCCGCCCACAGACCACAGTTGTTCAGTGTGCGGCTCAGCAGGCGCCGCCTCCACATTGCCGCACTACTGCTGCCTCCTCCTCCTTTTAATTCTGACCGGAAGAGGAGAGGAGGACTAAGCCAACAGAGCAAAGTAACCGGGAGGAGGCGTCATCTAGACTGTGGTTGTCTTCACAGGTGATGGCTTCCTCCTTGTGTAAAGCTTGGCTGTCTCCTAGGCTGCACCGTATGTGTCAGGAGTCAGTGGTTTTGGGGCCTGGGTGCTTTGTTTCCTGCGCCCCGGCCGCACTCCTCCTTGACCTTTGTATCCAGTGTGTGATGGTATGAATCTGCAGGGTTCTGAGCCCGGCTCCGGCTGCCTGGAGATTGCTTGCTTTTCTACCTGCCATATTTCTGAGCTGTAGATATCTTTACCTTACACTATATATATAGCCTGTGTGTAAGGGCGCTCCCATAATGTGGGGCTTAAAGGGGCCTCTAGAGACAGGCACATAGAATTTCCAATAGACATGTTATTTATTTCTCTATATGCATTGAGGTCCTGCTGCTGAGACTCCCTTGTGATGCAGAGTACTGCTGGGACCCCCAAGTAATCCTAGAATTTGGGGTTTTCCCGGACTGGAGGTAGAAGCGCATGGGCCATATAGATCCAGCGCTGCGCTTCCCATCTCTATAGTTACAATTTTTTAAGAACTTTTAGGCAAATTCATTTTAATCAGAACACGAAAAGTTCTGCGACTTTCTAATAGACTTTTTGTTTCAGTCCCTCGCTGCTTACAAAAATCTCTGCTTGCTGTCACTGACTGGAATCATTCTTCTTCATACAGCTAGAAGGCTGATTTCAAGCACTGATGGGCACGGTAGCGAGCTAGGCAGGAGCCGCCCGCCACCTCTGGATGTACAACACGAGTGTTGCGTTCACTGACAGCAAACAGAGTCACATGGAAGGATTTTCTGCCAGACTGAGTGGCGCAATGGCCGCGGTACAACTGTATGTGATGTCTAGTGTCTTATGGAGCACAGGATGGTAGCTTACCCATGTCAGAACTCTTCAACATTGTCACCGAAGACCAATACAGTGTGTGTGGCTGGTGCATGGTGTAGAGAGGCAGTGCCGCGAAATATGACTGCTACATTAGGCTCTGTTCAGACCTAGCTTTTACAATGCATTTGGTGTAGAGCCCTAACGTGTGCAGCTATATGCCGTGGCAGTGGTGGTCTCACCGCAGTCATGGGACAATCATTAAATAGGTGGCTGACAAAAAAAGGGCAGGAAAAGGGCATGGACAATAGGCGGAGTCAAGGGGCGGCAAAATTAGCTTTTGCCTAGGGTGGCAAAAATCCTTGCACCAGTCCTGGTGACATGATGCCTGTTTTGCTGTTATGGGACCTCTTCTCCTCTGTCTGGGTGCTAGGGCCTAAATTCCTGAAAGTGGCCTGTTCCATTGCTGGGTGACATGATGCTTGTTTTGCTGTTAGGGGACCTTTCTCCTCTGTCTGGGTGCCAGGGCCTACTGTACATTAATGATAATTGCCTGCTGCCTTGGAGGGTGACATGATGCCTGTTTTGCTGTTATGGAACCTCTCTCCTCTGTCTGGGTGATAGGGCCTAAATTGCTGAAAGTGGCCTTTTCCATTTCTGGGTAACTAGAGATGAGCGAACACCTGGATGTTCGGGTTCAAGAAGTTCGGCCAAACTTCCCGAAATGTTCGGGTTCGGGATCCGAACTCGACCCGAACTTCATCCCGAACCCGAACCCGATTGAAGTCAATGGGGACCCGAACTTTGGGCACTAAAAAGGCTGTAAAATAGTCCAGGAAAGGGCTAGAGGGCTTCAAAAGGCAGCAAAATGTAGGTAAATGCCCTGCAAACAAATGTGGATAGGGAAATGAATTAAAATAAAATAAAATTAATAAAAATTAACCAATAACAATTGGAGAGAAGTCCCATAGCAGAGAATCATGAGTCATATCACCCACCACTGGAGAAGGCCACTTTCAGTTATTTAGGTCCCAGCACCCAGACAGAGGAGAGAGGTCCCACAGCAAGAGAATAAGACGTCATATCACCCACCACTGGAGAAGGCCACTTTCAGTTATTTAGGCCCCAGCACCCAGACAGAGGAGAGAGGTCCCACAGCAAGGAATCATGCTTCATATCACCCACCACTGGAGAAGGCCACTTTCAGTTATTTCAGCCCTAGCACCCAGACAGAGGAGAGAGGTACCACAGCTAGTGTTGAGCGTGAATATTAGAATTGCGAATTTTTATCGCGAATATCGCAACTTCGATAATTTGCGAATATTTAGAATATAATGATATATATTCGCTATTTCGAATATTCGCCATTTTTCAATATCTGAAAGGCGAAAACATGAATTGTCCCTGCTTCTTTCTTGTGGGTCAATGAGTCATTGGCCCACAAGCAACTTAAGCAGGAAGGAATCATGTTTTCATTTTCAATGGGATTCCTTCAACCCAACTCTAACGTTAATTCTCAATGCGAGTATATGTTCGCATCACGTAATTAAACTTAGAGCTGGGTTCCTAATGGTTGTTGCTAGAATATAAAGATTGCGAATATAGCGCTATATCCTCAATCTTCGTCAATTATAGCAATGCAACCGTTAGGAGCTCAGCTCAAAGTTGAATTCGCGATGCGAGTATATGTATTGCATCGCGAATTAAACTTTGAGCTGAGCTCCTAATGGTTGGTTGAACTTGCTACTTGCTGGAATATAACTGAAGAATGTGAATATAGTGCTATATTCGTGAATTCGTTATAATAATGTTGTAATATTCTAGCAAGCCATTGTCAACCTTTAGGAACCCAGCTCTAAGTTTAATTCGCAAATGCGAGTATTACAGGTTATATTAATCGTAATGCGAATTCAACTTAGAGGTGAGTTCCTAATGGTTGGCTTGCTTCTTATCTATCTTATGACCGAGTCGACCGAGACAACCCATTGAATGAACCTATTAGTATACTGCTCCTTATGCGGTGCGATTCACGCACATATGTAATTGCTAATTTTCGCATGACACAAACTATCTTACATACAGAGAATTATAAAATCAGTAATGAGAATTGTTACCTGATGTATAATTACCCTCTTTATGTAGGAAACTGTATTTTATGTCATGTGAAAATCGGCAATTACATATGCGCGTTAATCGCACCGTATAAGGGGAGTATGATATATTGTGTTCATTCAATGGAGTTATCTTCGATCTACTCGAATAGACGAATATTGTGAATACAGTACTATATTCGCTATTTTCATCTATATTCGACTAAGCAAGCCAACCTAATAGATATTGCCCTTATGCAGTGCGATTCACGCGCATATGTAATTGCCGATTTTTCGATGACACAAACTATCTTATACAGAGGACAATTATAAATCAGTATTGAGAATTGTTACTGTGATGTATACTCTCTTTATGGGAAACTGTATTTTACCTCATGCGAAAAATCAGCAATTACATATGCGCGTGAATCGTACCGCATAAGGGCAGTATGATATTGGGTTCATTCAATGGGTTGTCTTAGGTTGGTCTACTGAATAGACGAATATTGCGAATATAGCACTATATTCGCTATTTTCTCTATCTTCGCCTCATTCGACCCAGCAAGCCAACCTAATAGTATACTGCCCTATGCGATCCGATTCCACGCGCATATGTAATTGCCGATTTTTCGCATGACATAAAATACAGTAAAGAGAGGAAAAATTAGACATCAGTATTCAGTAATTAGAATCAATTAGAATACAATATTTGCGTTTTTGTAATTGCGTAGGGGCATCAAGCTATTTTCATACAGGTTTTGTTTGGTAGAATTTTCGAATATGTAGAAAATATTATGATATATTATCCATGCGAATTTTTAGTTTTCTACAGTGCATGAGGTGACTCATCATTATCATTTTCCTCCTTCTTCTTCTAGCTTGAATAGCCAATGAGAAGGCTTTGTC
>JAKVIS010006078.1:0-10979 GCA_033119425.1 Bufotes viridis
ACCACCCAAGTGTTAATCGACAAACAGCGCAAGACCAAAAATTGCAAGACCCTAGCCACTGGGAGGGAAGATGCCTATAAACTATTGATAGCCTGTACTACCCCCAGATTATTACAGTGGAACTGCACCTTCCTATTCGCGAATCACTCTTCCCACAACACCACCGCCATGACAATGGGAAACAATTCAAAAAGAGCCAAATTCCTAACCAAACCTCGCGTAACCCAGATATCCGGCCACAGCCGGCGCACCTTTGCACTTGACAGTAAGCATCAAAACCAACCCCCCGAGCTGCGTCAGTGTACAAGTCAAAATCCACATTGTCCCACGAGTCGCCCATCACCAACGTCCTACCGTTATTACGTTCCAAAAACTTCACCCACACCCTCAGATCCCCTTTTCATTCTTTTCCCAGGCATATAAAATGGTGGGGTGCAGAAACCCCCGCCGTAGCCGCAGCTAAACGTCTGCAAAAAAATTTGCCCCATCGGCAGGCTCCTACGGGCAAAGTTAAGCTTGCCCAGCAAAGACTGCAGATCCCGCAACACAATCTTTTCCCGTTTTATGGCCCGACTAACATACTCCCTCAGATTCACAAGCTTGTTCTCTGGCAGTCTACATTCCATCTTGACAGTATCTATGACGATGCCCACAAAACAAAACTCCGTCACTGAGCCCACTGTCTTCTCCTCTGCTAAAGGCACTCCAAAATGCACAAAGACCGACCGCAACGTATGCAGTAGCAAGGAACAAACCCGGGAACCCGCCGGCACAAGGCATAAAAAATCATCCAAATAGTGAATGATAGATGAACAACCAGAATCATCAACCACTACCCATTCTAAAAAGATTTTAAACGTCTCAAAGTACGCACAAGAAGCTGAACATCCCATGGGTAGACATCTATCCACAAAATAACTCTCTTCCCAAAATCAACCTAACAAATACATACTATCTGCATGAACCGGTAACAAGCAAAACAACGCTTCAATGTAAATTTTTGGCAATAACGTTCCCTGACCCAAATGACTAACCCAACTTCCAACCGCATCAAATGACGTATACACCATTGAACATAAGTCAGGATCTATACCATCATTGACTGACGCACCTTTTGGGAAAGATAAATGATGAATGAGCCGAAACTTGTTCGGCTCCTTTTTGGGCACCACCCCCAGCGGAGAAATTTTGAAATCATCCAACGGTGACCTCCTGAACAGGCCCACCATCCGCCCCAACTCCACTTCCTTCTTCAATTTTTCTGAAACTACCCCTGGGTGATCAAGCGCGGACCTTAAGGTTTCTATGAACCAGTGGCCCCGCCGGTGTAACTGACGGAACACTAAAACTAAACTGAAAACCGCTATCTAACAAAAACGCCGCTTCCCGATTCGGGTACCTATTTAGGAACTCCAGCATCCTTTCCACCCGCACTAGCGTCTGACCCTTTTCCAACAGAATCTCCGCCTCTCTGCTTCTCACCCCTAAAACACTGGTTGTCCCGGTGCGAGGCCCCACAGTGCATGCGTGTTAGAACTTGCACTTAGCCTCGAATCTACAGTTTTCTTCGTTGAACAGAAAATTCCCCTCGAAAGACCTGCACTGACCAGGTCTGTGCCGCCACTCTCTACAAAAGGCCAATTTCCTTGCCTTAGCCATAGACCAGATGCGTCTCACTTATGGCCTTCTGATAATAAAATAATGCCGAGCAACATTTCGGCGACTTTTTGCCAATAACGCTTGCTAAAATAGCAATCACTTGGAACCAATTGGCAAAAGTCCATGGAATCAAGCGGTATCGCCGTTTTTCCTCCTACTACTTTTTACCATTGTCCTTCTTACTCCTATCGAGATTAAATCGTTCTGAGGGAAGCAGGGGAAAAAATTCCACATATTCCCCTTTCCAATTTTTTTCCTTGACTTCCTGCTTCAAGTAGGCTTCCAGGGGGTCTTCAAAGCACACGTACACTTTCCCCCATGTCCTATCATCCAACCTAGACCTATCCTCTTCACCTCCCACCTGATTCTTCACCGAAACTGACAATACAGCGCCACCAACAGGCCCTACCCCCACACCTGAACAGCCCCTCAAGGCTGGCAACGTGGACCCCCAGTTTGTCCCCAAGCTAGACAACCATCCCGTCAACCCCCACAAAAACTGACCTAACCCCCTCCCTAACTCACCAGTGACCATCCCACCCCCAGGGGAGCTAATCTGAGATAATATGGGACCCCATGATGTCTCACCAGGCACTGCGGGTGCTGTGACTCCCACTGCCACAGATCCTGCATCCTGATGATCCTAAAATCTCGCCATCCAGCTCCTGGATGTAGAAGGCATGCAGTCTGAATGACAATGGAAACCCTGGAAAAGTGGGAAAACATGGCTCCTGCCACGTGGTGGGCAGATCTCTCCTCCTCACGAGCTACTCTGCTGGGCTTGCACAGGTCTTCTCCTTTCCTCTGTGCAGCCCGACCGACTTGCTGACCATGCCGAGGGGACCGCCCAATGCCTGGTAAGCTGGGCCGGCCTGCAGATCCTGGTCCTGATCCCCCCAAACTTGCCGCAGAGAGATGGGGAAGAGGTGTCTCCCTCTGCTCTGGATTCTGCCGCAATATTCGGATTCCTCCCACGGTGGGAGCACCTCTGGGCAGGCTGTACGGGCACTCCCCGCCACAGAGGGTCCTTTGAGGGGCTCCTAATTCAGCGCCAAACCCTGGGGGTGATCTCCGGGCTCAGAAGCGCTGGTGGTTTACCCCGCCGCGGCCAGGTATCCCGTACATTAGGGGTGTTCTCCGCCACTGAGGGTTCCCCCAGAAATCCCCCAACCTGCTCCCGCAGCCAGCCAGGCCCTCGCACCTCTGCTTCCCGACGTAGCCGCACCATCAACCCCTTTACAGACATATCAAGCGCAGACATCTTCCTGCAGCCGCTCGTTTGCCTGGCTGAACCCAAAATGGCGCTTTCTTACAGCCTCCTTACACACTTCAGCTGTTAAGTCCCCCCACTCCCCATTACCATAAAAATGAACTCCTCCCCCTTTTCACTGCCTTTTTCTATTAACCCTATCTGCACTCTCCTACTTCTAAACCATCGTCATGATGGCCTTCCCCTAAAGCTGCGCTCCTAGTCCAGCCCTACTTGATAAAAAATAATTCTTACCAGAAAACCCCTAAAGGCTTTGTCCAAGAAATACTGATGTATTAATCACATATATATGCTGCTAGTTTGAATATAATCATTCCCCATTTTAAAAAAAAGATTGTAAACATGTTTGTGAACACAGAAATAAAGGGAAATTGATTTAAGCCTAAATTCGTTATCCCTCACAGATACTTTTGTGTGCTGGCCTGTTTGATGATGTTGATCACCTATATGCTGGTTTAGTTAAATTGAACAAGTACCAAAAAACATTTAAATTTAAATTGTGTGGAAATAGAAATCACGCAAATGGATAATTAAGACCTGACACTCAATTTCTTGTTTCTGCCCTACCTTGTGTCTTGTAGTAATCACATATATATGCTGGTTTTACTATATTTAACAATCCCTCAAAAAATGTAAAATTCCAACCGTCTGAAAACTAAAAAATGTAAGCAAATGACTGAGGCTTAATGCTTAATTTCAACTTAACACACAGGTAGATTTCTTCTGTACTTTGTGTCTTGTAGTAATCACATATATATGCTGGTTTAATTATATTTAACAATCCCCCCCAAAAAAATCAATTCTAACTGTGTGGAAATTGAAAACACATAAACGGATGACTGGCTTGACACTCAATTTCACCTTAATATGTACAGGTAGATTGCTGCCACACCATGGGTATTACTGCAGTAATCACATATATATGCAGCTTAATTAAATTGAAACCCCACCCGCCCACACCGAAAAACATTTTTTTTACTGCAACTATATGGAAACTGAAAATACCTAAACGGATACCTCGGATACCTTGTGTATATTTGTGCCTAATTATATTGAACTGTAGTCTACAGAGCCCCTTGCTGAAGTTGACAGTCATAGTTCAAGCTGTAATAACTTAGTTATAGGCTGTAGCCTACATAACCCCTTACATTAATTGATACTGACTGTTTGAGCTGTAATAACATAGTTATAGGCTGTAACATACACAGGCCCTTACATTTGTCGAGACACATTTTAATCTTTATTTCATTCTTATTTTTACAAGTAGAGAGCAAAAAAAAGTACATTTTTCATATTTAGCTAACAACTTTGTATTTGAGAATTAAAAAAATGTATTATTTAGCACATTGTTGTTCGTTTGCATATTCTTTGAGTATATTATCTGTTTTTTAACAGCATATTAAAATTTTAATGAGATGATGCAAAGTTAATGTATTATAGACTGTTGATTTGAAATTCTTTTATTAGTGCATAAAATGAATATCGGATAAACATACAAAATGTAGCTTATGAATAATTCTATCAGCAGTAACATTTGCCAAAATACACATAATCACCACCCATCATCTCCGCTAATCTGTTACCCTGATTCATTTGACTGTAGAAAAGCAAAGTTATTGTAGAGAAGTGAGAAAGAAAGAAATTACACATTTCTCCTCCGCCGTATTGTAACTAATTATGTTTATTGTCCTATTTGTAGGATGTTGTTTTTTCTTTGTATTAATGTGGTGGATCCGAGCGTAGTATGGGAACGATCTGCAGTTTATGGATTCTATTACGACTCATCATTACATTACTTACACAGAAATCTATTTATTCTAATCCCAGGTAGAAGTGTTGCTTCCTCTAGAGATTGATCATGTTATAATAGAACATGTTATATACTGTACACATAATAGAACTGTTTTTATTGGATTATTTATTTTATGGCTTTCGGTAAATGTTTGTTAAAATTATCTTCTCTGGTAAAAAATTACATGATATTCATAAAGTTACGTTAATTTTGTAAGTGTACCTGACCTGTCAGAAGATAGCATCCTTGGGGGTCCATTGGTTGAAACCCCCCTTGATTTACGGTACAGAGAGCCATGTTCCACCATCTTCAAGGGCTTCCCACAAGACTTATATGTCCGATTGGTGGAGGTCCCACCTCTGGAATCCTGAACTGTCAGAAGAACAGGAGATCCCTGATTACTAGTGTCTGAGGAAACATACAGAAAAAGATAAGTAGAGAAGCTTGCAAATTTTGATTAAAAATACCCTACCATTTTTAGTAGGCAGTTCCTAATCAGAAACATGTGTTTCTGTAGTTATAGAGCTAATAGAGAACAAAGGGCAGATCATGTCCCTTCCATATGGTCGTATTATGGCCATGTAAAAAAAGAACAAGAACTTATTAACGTAGGTTCTCATCTCTGCCAATGAGTTATCTGGTAGTCTGTTCCAGAAGATGAACAGACTACCGGACTTGCTGTATTCGTCATAGCTGGTGTGGGGAGTCGCTCTGGTAGATAGCGGTGCGGGTGCAGTACCGAGGCAAAACAAGGAGTCCAGAATTGTGCAACAAACAGTGTTTTATTCACACTGACACAACAATAAACAAAAACAGTCTCTTGGTGGTAATTCACACAGGCCAGACACAAGGAGGCAAAGCAAAACAGGCCAACACAGGTTCAGTCACCTGGGAGGTGTAGGTGCAGGTTCGCACCACGCTGTCGGCCCAGCCGCAGGAGAATCCAGCTTCAGGTAGCCAGGAACAAAACACCTCCTTGCTGAGCTCTTTCCTCCAGGACAGAGAACTCCTCAGCCCTGTTAGCAGCTCCAGGATAATCACAGCCTCCAGCTGCTGAGCTGGCTGAGCTTTTAAACCCAGCCCAAAACCAGGACTGGGTCGTGGGAGCAGCCACCCACCCTACACTTTAGCTGCTCCCGGTAAGAGCTGGCCCGGATCGGCTTTGCAGCCATGCTATTTAAACTCTGTCAGTAGCACTAGCTGCTGCTGACATCAACAAAACGGGCTCTTACCTCACCGAGGCTATGAACCTCGGTGACACATACCTGCCATCCACGACGGCACCCTGCACCTACCACACACCCCCTTTGTTCAACCCTGAGGGGTGGACACATGTGAGGCAGTGGACGCGGAAAGGGCATCTGCATTTCCCTGCAAGCGACCTGCCCTATGTTCCACGGAGAACTTGAAATTTTGAAGGGATAGGAACCACCTGGTGACCCGAGCATTCCTCTCCTTGGCCTGACTCATCCATTTGAGGGGGAATGGTCGGTCACCAGACAGAACCTCCTCCCTAACAGGTAGTAGCGGAGAGATTCGAGTGCCCACTTGATAGCCAGGCACTCCCTCTCCACTATACTATATCTGGACTCGGCGGGACTGAGCTTACGGCTCAGGAAGACAACGGGATGTTCTTCCCCGTTGACCTCCTGCGACAGTACCGCACCGAGGCCTACCTCCGAGGCGTCGGTCTGTACGACAAACTCCTTGTTGAAGTCGGGTGTCACCAAAACCGGGGACCCACACAGGGCCGACTTCAACGCGGAGAAAGCCTCCTCCACCTTCTCACTCCAGCTAACCCTCCCAGACTTTCGCCCCTTCAACAGGTCTGTCAATGGCGCTGCTATTGTGGCAAAGTGGGGCACAAACCTCATGTAGTATCCTACAATCCCCAGGAACGACTTTACCTGCCTGGTGGTGACCGGTCGGGGCCAGCTACGAATGGCCTCTACCTTAGTTACCTGAGGTTTGATGACTCCCGCCCAATTACATATCCCAGATATTTGGTCTCTTCTAACCCAATCGCACACTTTTTGGATTGGCGGTTAGTCCAGCTTTCCTCAGGGCATCCACTACCGCCTGCACCTTGGGTAAATGGCTTTCCCAGTCGGTGCTGTGGATGACTACATCATCTAAGTAGGCCGAGGCGTACCGACGATGTGGTCGCAGCACTATGTCCATTAACCTCTGGAAAGTGGCGGGGGCGCCATGCAGGCCAAAGGGTAACACCTTGTAGTGATACAGGCCCTGCGGGGTAACAAACGCGGTTTTTCCTTAGCCGCCTCCGTTAAGGGTACCTGCCAGTACCCTTTAGTGAGGTCCAGCACAGAAAAATAACGGGCTTGTCCTAAATTTTCAACAAGCTCGTCTACTCGGGGCATGGGATACGCGTCAAACTTGGATACTTCATTTAACTTGCGAAAGTCGTTGCAGAACCGCAGCGTCCCATCCGGCTTGGGTATTAGGACTATGGGACTGGCCCACTCACTTTTCGACTCCTCAATGACATCGAGCTTCAACATTAACTGCACTTCCTCCGCGATGGCCTGCCGCCGAGCCTCGGGTACCCGGTATGGTTTTAACCGGACCTTGGCCTGAGGCTCAGTGACGATGTCATGTCGGATGAGAGACGTGCGGCCAGGGAGGTCCGAGAACACATCCGTGTTCCGACTGAGGAACTCCCTGACTTCCTGAACTTGTGTGGAAGACAGGCTGTCTGCAATTTTTACCAAGGTTACGGCTTCACAGGCCTCGAACTGTGGGGCTGGACCCTTTTCACCTAGAAGCCCTGGCCGGGGCTGTGGTCGTCGGCCGTGTCCCTATCTTTCCACGGCTTTAGCAAATTCACATGGTACACCTGCTCGGCTTGCGCCGCCTGGCTGGTGTACTTTGTAATTACTTCCCCTACCTTCTCGACCACCTCATAGGGGCCCTGCCACCTAGCTAGGAATTTGCTGTCAAGGGTGGGTACCAGAACCAACACTCGATCTCCCGGATTGAAGCCCCGTACCCGAGCCTGACGATTATACACCCTACTCTGGGCTTGTTGCGCTGCCTCCATATGCTCCCGGACCAACGGCAACACCCTTTCTATCCGTTCCTGCATCTGGGTGACATACTCAATGACACTTTTGTGGGGGACAGGCTGTTGTTCCCATGCTTCCTTGGCGATATCCAACAGGCCCCGAGGGTGTCTGCCATAAAGCAGTTCGAAGGGCGAGAACCCAGTAGAGGCCTAGGGTACCTCTCGCACTGCGAACATGAGATAGGGCAGAAGCAGGTCCCAGTCCTTCCCATCTCTAGACACCACCCTTTTTAACATATTTTTTAGAGTTTGGTTAAACCTCTCAACAAGACCGTCGGTTTGCGGATGGTAAACGGACGTCCGTAACTGCTTTATACGCAACAATTTACACAGTTCCTTCATTACTTTGGACATAAAAGGGGTCCCTTGGTCTGTCAGAACCTCTTTTGGCAGGCCCACACGGAAAACATCTCCATTAACTCTTTGGCAATGAGCTTAGCTGAGGTATGTCGCAGAGGCACCGCCTCCGGATACCGAGTGGCATAGTCGAGAACTACCAGAATGTGTTGGTGGCCCCTAGCAGACTTTGGTACAGGCCCAATTAAATCCATAGCAATTCGCTCAAACGGTACTTCAATAATTGGCAGAGGTACCAGAGGACTACGGAAATGTGGCTGGGGGCTAGTTACCTGACAGGTTGGACAGGACTTACAATAATTTTCTACTTCCTTGAACACACTGGGCCAATAAAACCGCTGCAGTATGCGGTCCTGGGTATCTGCCACCCCAGGTGTCCCCCAAGAACATGTTGGTGGGCAAGCTCCATGACAAGCTTGCGATACGCTGTGGGCACCACCAACTGTTCAACAGATTCACCTCGGATTTGGTTCACCCGATACAACATATCCTGCAGAACAATAAATCGTGGGAACATTAATTCAGCCCCTGGTTTCTGGGGTTTACCATCAATTTCCAGCACATTCTCCCAGGCCCTGGTTAGGGTTTGGTCCCGGTGTTGTGCGGTCCCAAAATTTTCCCCGGAGACATTGAGGTCTGCCAACTCAGGTCCCGGTGGCAAGTCCTCCGTGTCTCCCACCATTACACTCAGTGGGGTTGTCTCCCCCACTACCGCTACAGCAGTGGTCACCCCTACCGCTGGCCCTTCAGACTCGGGCTCCCAGGGTTCTGGCCTTCCAGGGGTATCAGGCCACTCTGCTAGGGTTACCCCTGTCTCAGGGCTATTAGTCAGCTTTGTGGAGATCGCCACTTCACAAGTCCAGGTGCCGACCGCCGTGGACAGAGACATTACAGCAGTGGGATAGTCCTTTAAGTCTCCGTGTATGCACACCACACCCACTGTCCGGCCCGTATACTGGGTGGGCTGTACCAGGGCAGCACTTACCAGGGTTACCAGGCTCCCTGAGTCCAACAGCGCCACTGCCAGGTTATCCCCGACTTGCACCTGGCACAGATGACGATTGTCTATTGTCCCGGGGATGCCGGTCGCACACAGTCTCCGGGCATACATGGAAGCCCGGTACCCATAATTAGTCTCCATGGGTTCCCCCACTGTGGACAGTTGGCCCTTATGTGTCCAGGCTCCCGACACTGCCAGCAGACCACTGGGGACGGATCTGCAAGAGGTACATCCCGGGCGGGTTTGGCCGGCCGCCGGGACTGGGGTGGAGATTTCGGGGTTTGACTGGCCCCCTCCCAAAAGAACCCCCTGCAGGTTTCTGGTGGCCTCATATCGCTCCACCAGGTCGACCATCTCAAGGGCATTGGTGGGGGATACCTGGCCGATCCAGTGTTGAAGGGGGTAAGGCAAGGCCCTCCAAAACATGTCAGCCAGCAGCCGGTCCAGCATAGCAGTCGGACTTAGAACCTCAGGCTGCAGCCATTTTTGCAACCTGTGCAGCAACTCATAGTACTGCGGCCTGGCGGGTTCAGCCACTTTGAAGTCCCACTGGTGGACCCGCTGAGCCCGGACCAACACGTTTACCCCCAGTCTGGCCAGGATCTCCCCTTCACCGTGGAATAGTCAGCAGCCTGGTCGTCTGCCAAATCAAAAAAAACTTGCTGGGGTCCGGATGCCAGGAACGGAGCAACCACCTCGGCCCACTGGTCACGGGTAACTTTTCCCTCACGGCGACCTTCTCAAAAACCGCTAGGTATGTCTCCACGTCGTCTGCGGGGGTCATCTTTGGGATCGCCGCACGGACCGCTTTCCGGGCATCATGGACGTGGTGGGACGCTCCTGCCGCCTGTAATGCCATCACATGTTGTAGCAGTAACTGGTTGGTCTCCCGCTGCTGCACGTTAGCTTCTACGAGAGCCTTCACAGCAGCCTCCATGTTGCCAGAGATCACAGGCTGCAACTTTGCCGGCCTAATATAGGACATTCACTTTTGCTCCGCACAAAAACAAAGTTCGGCGTTCACGCCAGCCTCACTGCGCATGCCCGCATCCGACACCAAATGTGGGGAGTCGCTCTGGTAGATAGCGGTGCGGGTGCAGTACCGAGGCAAAACAAGGAGTCCAGAATTGTGCAACAAACAGTGTTTTATTCACACTGACACAACAATAAACAAAAACAGTCTCTTGGTGGTAATTCACACAGGCCAGACACAAGGAGGCAAAGCAAAACAGGCCAACACAGGTTCAGTCACCTGGGAGGTGTAGGTGCAGGTTCGCACCACGCTGTCGGCCCAGCCGCAGGAGAATCCAGCTTCAGGTAGCCAGGAACAAAACACCTCCTTGCTGAGCTCTTTCCTCCAGGACAGAGAACTCCTCAGCCCTGTTAGCAGCTCCAGGATAATCACAGCCTCCAGCTGCTGAGCTGGCTGAGCTTTTAAACCCAGCCCAAAACCAGGACTGGGTCGTGGGGAGCAGCCACCCACCCTACACTTTAGCTGCTCCCGGTAAGAGCCGGCCCGGATCGGCTTTGCAGCCATGCTATTTAAACTCTGTCAGTAGCACTAGCTGCTGCTGACATCAACAAAACGGGCTCTTACCTCACCGAGGCTATGAACCTCGGTGACACATACCTGCCATCCACGACGGCACCCTGCACCTTACCACCTGGATACCCCAGCTGGTGGCTTTACGGCATTTAGAGAACTGGCAGTGTGCAGTGGTATCTGGCTATGTTGGATATTGTAACTTCAGTAGTCTGTTCCTCTGTTACCTACGACAGACCACGGGATTACCTTCTCACCGGTGATAGTGAACGT
>JAKVIS010006079.1:0-10985 GCA_033119425.1 Bufotes viridis
CCTCCTCCTCCTCCTGCTCCTGGGCCACCTCCCCTTCCATCATCGCCCTAAGCGTTTTCTCAAGGAGACATAGAAGTGGTATTGTAACGCTGATAACGGTGTCATCGCCACTGGCCATGTTGGTGGAGTACTCAAACAGCGCAACAGGGCACACAGGTCTCGCGATGGAGGCCCAATCATTGGTGGTGAAGTGGTGCTGTTCCGCAGTGCGACTGACGCGTGCGTGCTGCAGCTGAAACTCCACTCATGGCCTGCTGCTGCTCGTACAGTCTCTCCAGCATGTGCAAGGTGGAGTTCCACCTGGTGGGCACGCCGCATATGAGGCGGTGAGCGGGAAGGCCGAAGTTCCGCTGTAGCGCAGACAGGCGAGCAGCGGCAGGATGTGAACGCCGGAAGCGCGACAGACGGCCCGCACTTTATGCAGCAGCTCTGACATGTCGGGGTAGTTGTGAATGAACTTCTGCACCACCAAACCCAGCACATGCGCCAGGCAAGGGATGTGCGCCAAACCGGCTAGTCCCAGAGCTGCGACGAGATTTCGCCCATTATCGCACACCACCAGGCTGGGCTTGAGGCCCACCGGCAGAAACCACTGGTCGGTCTGTTGTTCAATCACCCCGCCACAACTCCTGCGCGGTGTGGGGCCTGTCCCCAAACATATGAGTTTCAGAATGGCCTGCTGACGTTTACCCCGGGCTGTGCTGAAGTTGGTGGTGAAGGTGTGTGGCTGACTGGATGAGCTGGTGGAAGCAGAGGAGGAGGAAGCCGAGTAGGAGGAGGAGGCTACAGGAGGCAAAGAATGATGCCCTGCGATCCTTGGCGGCGGAAGGACGTGCGCCAAGGAACTCTCCGCCTGAGGCCCAGCCGCCACTACATTTACCCAGTGTGCAGTTAGGGAGATATAGCGTCCCTGGCCGTGCTTACTGGTCCACGTATCTGTGGTTAGTGGACCTGCCACAGATGGCGTTGCGCAGTGCACACTCTGATTTTATCGGATACTTGGTTGTGCAGGGAAGGCACGGCTGTCTTGGAGAAGTAGTGGCGGCTGGGAACAACATACTGTGGGACAGCCATGGACATCAGCTGTTTGAAGCTGTTCAGGTCCACTCAGCCTGAATGACAGCATTTCAAAGGCCAGTAGTTTAGAAATGCTGGCATTCAGGCCCAGGGCCTCGAGGGTGGCTAGGTGGGAATTTACGCTTTCTCTCCAAGGTTTGTGAGATGGAGAGCTGAACGCTGCCGTGTGACATGGTGGAGATGCTTGGTGACGCAGGTGGTGGTGTCGGTGGCACATCCTCTGTTTGGTGGGTGGCAGGTGCCAACATTCCTCCCGAGGCGGAGGAAGAGGCCGAGGCAGCAGCAGAAGAGAGAGCAGGGGGAGCCAGAGTGAGTTCCTTGCTTTTAAGGTGTTTACTCCACTGCAGTTCATGCTTTGCATGTAGATGCCTGGTCATGCAGGTTGTGCTAAGGTTCAGAACGTTAATGCCTCACTACAGGCTCTGATGGCACAGAGGGTCTTGTCATCAGCACATTGTTTAAAGAAGTGACATGCCAGGGAACTCCTTGAAGCTGCCTTTGGGGTGCTTCGTCATTGGTAGAGGTGGCCAGTAGCAGGCGAACTCGGATTCGGTCTGCACACTGCAGAAAGACACAGCAGTTGGTACCTGTGTTTAGTCATCATCAGAGACGTGCGGACTCCGATGAGGTGGTATTCCCATGTCCTCATCATCAGGAAACATCAGTGGTTGTGCATCAGTGCATTCTATGTCTTCCAACACTAGGGAAGGGCTAGGTGGATTCCCTTGATAAACCCTGCCAGCAGAGTCTTCAAACAGCATAAGAGACTGCTGCATAACTTGAGGCTCTGACAGTTTCCCTGATATGCATGGGGATGATGTGATAGACTGATGGGCTTTGTTTTCAGGCGTCACCTGTGCGCTTTCTGCAGAAGACTGGGTGGGAGATAATATTGTGAACGTGCTGGATCCACTGTCAGCCACCCAATTGACTAGCGCCTGTACCTGCTCAGGCCTTACCATCCTTAGAACGGCATTGGGCCCGACCAAATATCGCTGTAAATTCTGGCGGGTACTGGAACCTGAGGTAGTTGGTTCACTAGGATGTGTGGCTGTGGCAGAATGGTCACGTCCTCTCCCAGCACCAGAGGGTACACTAACACCACCACGACCGCGTCCGCGTCCCTTAATAGATGTTTTCCTCATTGTTACCGCTCACCAAGCACCACAATAAGAAAAAAAATATTTGACACAATGTATTGATTTCAAATTCAGGCCTTTTTTTACAGGCACCTAACACTATCTGCCTATTTATTTATGTAGCGTATTACACTAATCCAGGCACAGCAGTAACCACTGATTTAGGGGAATATTTCTTTTAGGGCTAGTATTTAGGCCCTGGATGAAAGGTATCCTTTTATGGACAGATTTACACTTGGAGATGCACAGTAGCATGTGAAAAAATATGTAGGATTATGCCTTCAGCAATTGTATTTTTACACTTTGTGTAATATACCCTTTAACGGACAGAAATAGATTGGGAGATGCACGGTAGCATGTGAAGTAATTGAGGATGACCCTGTCAGCACTTGTATATACAACTTGAGTGTAATATATCCTTTTACGGAAAAATTAACACTTGGCCTCCAACAGCTGGGACACCAGATTCAGGGTATTGCTATATTGGCAAGTGAATTTCACCCCAGAACAAAATATACCCTGTTACGGACAGATTTAAACTAGGCCTGCAACTGCTGGAACACCAGATTCAGGGTATTGCTATTTTGGCAATTGAATTTAACCCCAGAACAAAATATGCCCTGTTACAGAGAGATTTAAACTAGGCCTGCAACTGCTGGAACACCAGATTCAGGGTATTGCTATTTTGGCAATTGAATTTTACCCCAGAACAAAATATATGTTTTGGGGACACTATTATACTTTGCCAGCCAGTGCTGGGACACCAGATTCAGGGTATTGCTATTTTGGCAATTGAATTTCACCCCAGAACAAAATATATGTTTTGGGGGACACTATTATACTTTGCCAGCCAGTGCTGGGACACCAGATTCAGGGTATTGCTATTTTGGCAATTAAATTTCACCCCAGAACAAAATATATGTTTTGACGCAAACTATTGTACTTTGCCAGCTAGTGCTGGGACACCCGATTCAGGGTATTGCTATTTTGGCAATTGAATTTTCACCCCAGAACAAAATATATGTTTTGGCGGACACTATTATACTTTGCCAGCCAGAGCTATTACACCACATTCAGTGTATTGCAATTTTGGCAATAGAATTTCACCACAGAACAAAATATACCTTGTTACAGAAAGATTTAAACTAGGCCTGCAACTGCTGGAACACCAGATTCAGGGTATTGCTATTTTGGCAATTGAATTTCACCCCAGAACAAAATATAAGTTTTAGCGGACACTATTATACTTTGCCAGCCACTGCTGGTACACCAGATTCAGGGTATTGCTATTTTGGCAATTGAATTTCACCCCAGAACAAAATATATGTTTTGGCGGACACTATTATACTTTGCCAGCCACTGCTGGGACTCAAGATTAAGGGTATTGATATTTTGGCAATTGAATTTCACCCCAGAATAAAATATATGTTTTGCTGGACACTATTATACTTTGCCAGCCAGTGCTGGGACACCAGATTCAGGGTATTGCTATTTTGGCAATTGAAATTCACCCCAGAACAAAATATATGTTTTGGCGGACACTATTATACTTTGCCAGCCACTGCTGGGACACCAGATTCAGGGTATTGCTATTTTGGCAATTGAATTTCATCCCAGAACAAAATATATGTTTTAGCGGACACTATTATACTTTGCCAGCAAGAGCTAGGACACCAGGATTCAGGGTATTGCAATGTTGGCAATAGAATTTCACCCCCATAACAAAATATACCTTGTTACAGAAAGATTTAAACTAGGCCTGCAACTGCTAGAACACCATATTCAGGGTATTGCTATTTTGGCAATTGAATTTCACCCCAGAACACAATATATGTTTTGGCGGACACTATTATACTTTGCCAGCCACTGCTGGGACACCAGATTCAGGGTATTGATATTTTGGCAATTGAATTTCACCCCAGAACAAAATATATGTTTTGACGGACATTATTATACTTTGCCAGCCACCGGCAATTGAATTTCACCCCAGAACAAAATATATGTTTTGGCAGACACTATTATACTTTACCAGCCAGTGCTGGGACACCAGATTCAGGGTAATGCTATTTTGGCAATAGAATTTCACCCCAGAACAAAATGTATGTTTTGGTAGACACTATTATACTTTGCCAGCCACTGCTGGACACCAGATTCATGGTATTGATATTTTGGCAATTGAATTTCACTCCAGAACAAAATATATGTTTTGGAGGAAACTATTATAGTTTGCCATCCAGTGCTAGGGAAACAAGATTCAGGGAATTGATATTTTTGCAATTGAATTTCATCCCAGAACAAAATATATGTTTTGGCGGACACTATTATACTTTGCCAGCCACTGCTGGACACCAGATTCATGGTATTGATATTTTGGCAATTGAATTTCACCCCAGAACAAAATATATGTTTTGGCGGACAATATTATACTTTTGCCAGCCAGTGCTGGGACACCAGATTCAGGGTATTGCTATTTTGACAATTGAATTTCACCCCAGAACAAAATATATGTTTTGGCGGACACTATTAAACTTTGCCAGCCACTGCTGGACACCAGATTCATGGTATTGATATTTTGGCAATTGAATTTCACCCCAGAACAAAATATATGTTTTGGCGGACACTATTATACTTTGCCAGCCAGTGCTGGGACACCAGATTCAGGGTATTGCTATTTTTGCAATTGAATTTCACCCCAGAATAAAATATATGTTTTGGCAGACACTATTATACTTTGGCAGCCAGTGCTGGGACACCAGATTCAGGGTATTGCTGTTTTGGCAATTGAATTTCACCCCAGTACAAAATATATGTTTTGGCATACACTATGATACATTTCCAGCCACTTCTAGGACTCCAGATTCAGGGTATTGCTATTTTGGCAAATGAATTTCACCCCAGAATAAAATATATGTTTTGCCGGACACTATTATACTTTGCCAGCCACAGCTGAAACCACTGATTTACTGTATTGCTATTTTGGCTATTGAATTTCACCCCAGAACAAAATATACTCTTTTACGGACAGATTTATACTTTGCCAGCCACTGCTGGGACACCAGATTTAGGAGATTGCTATTTTGGCAATTGAATTTCACCACTGAAAATAATCTATCCTTTGCCAAACAGCAAACAGTATTACACTTGGCTAGCCATAGCTGGATACACCAGATTTAGGGGATTGGTATTTTAGCAATTTTATTTAGCCCCATAATAAAATATAGAAATTGCTATCCTGAGTTTCTAGGCGTGACAATAAGCACAGCCAAGCACCTGATGTAGGATATTGCAAAAAAAAAAATACTATTGATGGATTGATGGACTTGGTGGCAGATTGTTCTGGTGCACCACAAGTCACAAAATGGCCGCCGATCACCCCAGAAAAAGTGACAGAAAAATGCTCTGTGCAGCCTAAAAACCACGGAGCAATTAACTAGCAGAAGTTGAATCATTCACAGCTGTAGATCGATCAGTTCATTAGGTGCTGTTGCCTTTTCCCTGCCTAATCTCGCCCTCACAGAAGCTGCGTCCTCTCCCTGCACTAATCAGAGCAGTGTGACGTGCTGCGCTACGTGACTCCAGCTTAAATAGAGGCTGGGTCACATGCTGCACTGGCCAATCACAGCAATGCCATAAGTAGGCATGGCTGTGATGGCTTCTTAGGGCAAGAAGTAAAACGCTAGCTGATTGGCTGCTGTGCAGCCCTTCAGAAATCGGAAGAAATCGCCAAAAACGGACCCGAACCAGAATTTTTTAAAATGTTCGGTTCCGGGTCCGTGTCCCGAACACTCCAAAATTCGGTACGAACCCGAACTATGCTCGAACTGTTAGCTCAACACTACTGGGCACTCTTCTGATATTGGACCAATGTAAAATTTAATCAGATTGTTATATTACACCAATGAAATTCTATTAAAATCAACAATAAAACAATAATTGGTAAAAAAACTTGCCCTTAATGTCTGCAGACGTACCACAACTCACTCAATATGCATAGTGTTCTTACACATATATATCGCTATCCAGAGCAGAAACCATTTGTACGCATGATTGCAATGATTACTGATAAAGTTAACCTCTGCCAAGCTAAAAGTATCTCAAAACAAGTAACTCATAAGAGATAACTGTCCCAATACCAATGATAACACTTGTTGCTCCAGATATATCACAGCCAGTCAAGTAGTCTACACTGTAAAATCTCTCCTCCATTCATAAGTTACAGTTCATTGATGAATCCAATAATGGTTATAGTAGTTCTTGTTGCGGCATGAAACAACTTTCACTCTAATTGAGTAGACAGTCAGTTTAGAAATGCATACAGAGGCGTCCCTCTAAGCGAATCTATCAGCGGCGACCGCTGAAGCGCAGTGCACCACGTGACGGGTGTACTACTGTTCGTAGTAGCCGGCAATAGTATTAAAACGATCTTACCCTGTGTTTTATGTGCCTCAATCCAGCTCTGGACATCGGTTAAATCTCAATTTTACAGTGTCCTCCAAGAGGTTGCTGTCTTTAATTTCTGCGCTGGCTGAATGCGGGCATGTGGACCTTATAGGATCACGCGGTCTCTATTATGCCATTAGTCATCCCACTTTTCACGCGGTATATCAGTTAGACAGGGGGCACTCCAACACTTGCGCTAGCGTTCCTTCTTTAGACTAGCAGTAATTACATTGGGGGTGTGACCAGATGCGTTTTAGGGTGTTAAATATCCCCTTCCTCAGTGGTAATCGGACCCCCTACGAACCCCTCCTATATAGGCGTTATGGTTACATCAAAAACCTGGAGTGGATCTTGGTGTTGGGGTACTGCACTCAGTTTAGTGGTAATATTAAAGTGAGCTAATAAATCATATCATACAATATTCATTTTAATTGTGCAGTAATAGGTTCACATATAGTCACCACTTTCTAACTTAAAAATCTATGATAAAGTAAAACGTGAAATAATAGATAAGAAGGTAAAAAAATGTAAATAGGGGTCAAAGATCAAGGGAAAGAGATGGGGATGAAAGGGAAAGATCGAGAGGAGATACACTAACTACAGGGATTACCAACATACAAGAGAAATAGAAGATAGAGAAGGAGACAAAAAACATATAAACTTCTCTATACCCATACAAAACAGATTTGAAGTGTTAGAAGAAAGGGACCCATTTTTAGACCGCACTCCACCACACCACAGGACACGAATGAAAGAGAGATCACCACCAATGAGAGCACCAACAATTCATATGAATACCTCTACAGATCACCAATACAATTTGAGGAACAGAACACAGGTTTCACAACAGAATCACAGAACACCACCAAGAGGGAGAACACACAATCATCACAATGAATATCATAATCAGAATTATCGATTCAGAATGAGATATCACGAGGGAGAAAGGGGAAGACAAGGAGAGGAAGAAGAAAGAAGACAACACTACCACAGATAAAAGCACCAATGGTGGAAAATGATTCCATTATCAATTTGAGATTAAGCACACTATCAGATACACAGAAACAATTATTAAATAAAGGTCTCAAATTTGCTCCCACAATACCACTTAATAAATTCCAAACATTTATTGGAATTGAAAAATTCATGAGAAGGTTTTGTTTGAAAAAATATTTTATGAAAAATCCGGTGAATAGAGAATTCAATCCTGTTGGTCAACAGGACCAGTATATGCATACTTCTATGAAGAATCGATCTAAAAAGTACCCTAAAAACGAAATGAGTCAGGAAATGATCACATTCAAAGAATGCGTTGAAAATGATCTTCGGAAAATTAAAGATAAAACTAAATATAAACGTTGTAATTTAACAAAAAAGGAAATTATGGCCCTCAAAACACTTAAAAAGAAAACAGTATTATTTACGTCCCGCTGACAAGGGAGGCTCAATAGTGGTACAAGATGTGGAAAAATACAATGCTGAATGTTTGCGACAATTATCAGATGAGGAAACTTACCGGAAGTTGCGCAAAGGATCCGACCCAACAGTTCTATGTAGAACTGATCGATCTCTGCAACAAAGGAAAAAATAATGAGATTTTAAATGAAGATGATTATAATTTTATTTTGAATAAATACCCCATGTACCTGTTTTTTATTGTATACCGAAAATTCACAAGGATAAAGAAAACCCACCTGGACGCCCTATTGTCTCAGGGATAGATTCTTTAACGGCCAACTTTTCTCACTATATAGATGTCTTATTACAACCAAAAGTTACAAAATTCCTTCTTACACAAAAGATACCACTCAGATAATTAAAATAATAGAAAACGTACAATTTGAAGAACATTGGATATTAGGTTCGCTGGACGTACAGTCCCTGTACACGGTTATTAGACATGAACAAGGAAAAAGGCTGTCAAATCCCAGTTACAACAAGAAGGTAGACTAGTCCCTAGACAAATTGAATTTTTAATTGATGGTATTGATTTTATATTGTCTCACAATTATTTTAATTTTAATAGATTATTTTATTTACAAGTACATGGGACGGACATGGACACCAGGTTTGCCCACAGTTACGCTAAATTTATATATGGCGTTGCTTTGGCAACATTATATTGACGATGTGTTTTTATTTGGAAGTCAGGGAAAGAACAATTGGAATCCTTTTAGCAGATATTAATAATAATAATTGTAATTTGAAATTTTGAGAAATCACAAGTCAAGAATGTTTGGAATTTTTAGATCTAAAGATTTTTGCACAATAAATCAAATAGTTCTACTTACATCAAGCCATCAGCAAGAAATAGTTATATTCTGTATAGTAGCTGTCAGCTTCCTAGTTGGCTGGTTAACATTCCCCAGGGCCAATTCTGCAGAATAAAATGGAATTGTACAACAAATGAACAATTTGAAGTAGAAGCAGAAAAATGAAAAAGATTTTTAGAGAAAGAGTATCCTGTGGAAGTCATAGATGGAGCCCTGAAAAATTCAGAGATATGAAACGAGCAGAGTTTTTTTGAAAAGGATAAACCCCAAAAGAACAGAAGGGGGAACAGCTACGATTAATATAACATTATAGTAGTGACTATAAGAAAATTAGGGATATTATACATAAATATTGGTATTTGGTGAAGAAGGATAAATTAATAGGTTCAAATATCCCCACTGAACCTCTTATTACATTTACTAAGGAGCCTAATTTAGGAAATAAAGTAGCACCAACAATTAAAACTACCACTAAGAAGGAAATGACAGTGCAAAGTTGGAGCAAAATAAGTGGTTTTTACAGATGTGGCCAGTGTACTAACTGTAGAACCACTTCCTTTGCACGGAAAATCAGTGAAATTGCCTCTACTACCAATGGACATAGACACGTTATAAATCAATTTTTATCATGCCACTCAGAAGATGTAATTTATATGATAGAATGTCCATGTAGACGACAATACATCGGGAGGACTAAGAGACCGCTTAAGAAAGGAATCCCTGAACATGTGGCGAATATTAAAAATGGTTTGGAGACCCATTCACTATCGAACCATTTTAAAGTTATACATAATAAAAATCCGACAGGTTTAAGATTTGCAGCCATAGATAAAATTACAAGAGATTGGAGAGGCTGCAACCATTAGCAAAATGTCTAGATTGGAGACACAGCGAATTTTTGAATTTGACACTATGGCACCAGGGGGATTAAATGCTGAATATGAATTATTTGGTTTTCTCTAGATCGGCGGTGGCAGCCCACTGTTGAGGGGGTACCTAGTCGGGTTATTGGACTTTCCCGATGGGTTCTCCCTTGACAGTGGACTCCCACCGTAACCTTCTCGCAAATATTTTTGACTACTATCGTTTTTTACTACTATATATTTTTGCAATTGTTCGTGCAAGTATTTTTATACTCATTTTCAGAAAGTTGATGGATTTTTATGCATTTTTGAATATATTCAGGAAATCTGTGCCTAGTTTTATATGAAAATCAGTGGTTTAGAGCAAAAACGCATCAATACCACACAGATACCGCACCAGTATTGCTGCGTTTTTTTCATGGATTTATAGATTGAAATAGGTTCTTTTTTTGTATGGAAGATTTTGTTTTTATTATACTGCCTTACATGGATTATTGTGAAATTTCTTATGTGAAACTGGCTTTTTTTCAACAAATTTATAGGTGACTGTACACCTCCTTTTGCTGTATGGACCAAATTATTTAGTGTTGAAATTCTTGATGTGACACTGGCTTTTTTTCGGAAAATGTATGAGTGATTGTACACCTCCTTTTGTGGTATGGGCCAAATTACATGGTGGGGAAATTTCTTTTTTGAAACAGGCTTTTTTTGTCAACTTTATGGGTGATTGTACACCTCCTTTTGCAGAATGGACCAAATTACTTAGTGGTGAAATTCTTTATGTGACACAGACTTGACGAACTTTGCGACTCTTCTGGGCTCCAAGCAATCTTAAAGCTTTCTCTTCTAATTTTCTGTAACTACTAGAAGCCTGTTCATGCCAGGCCGGTCCTCAGAAGTATCTGGATCAATGAGCAGCCGATACTGCACTTGCATCAATCTTGACAGGATTCGCCTCCAGGTGGAGAGAAATAATTTTTGGAATGCTGTTCTGTCCCATATTCCCTATAAATGAATAGATGAAGCGGCCTCTATGTGGCCTTCTCATGCTGCTGCCACCACTGCAATCTCTTTTCGTCATGCCACTCTGTGGCCTCCAAATGCTGCCGCCACCTTCACACTAAGTCACCTTGCCACTCTGTGGTCTTCTTAAGCTGCAGCCACCTCCACACTCTGTCATTGTGCCACTCTGT
>JAKVIS010006080.1:0-10975 GCA_033119425.1 Bufotes viridis
ACAATAGTGGAGTTATGGGATGAGCCGGTATCAAATAAGAATGAAGTTTCTCATGAATCAAATCAACAGCAAGGGCCGGGACCTAACATTTCTGGCACCGTCACGGAGCGATATACCCACAAAGGGATGTGAGTAGTGCTGCCCAAACTATTCTTTATGTGAGGGAGTAAAATAGTAATATTTTAGGAAAAAACTTGTTAGAGACCCAAAAGTCCTTTTAAGGACTATTGTTGTATCTGGCTGCAATATATATTTTTAGTGCAACCTGTGATAAATTGCATGCAATTGTTAGTGCCACTTCTGATAGTGACACAACCTCTGCTACATCTTTTTATTTTACATTTGCGCAGCCTAAATATCTGTGACATTCTGCAATATAGTTTGGCCACTGGTGACAGCGCCATTACCAGTGCGACATCTCCTGTATAACGTTTGTGCATCCTAAATATCAGTGACATTTATTCAGAGTAATTTTTTATTAGCTGGTGGTGACAGCGACATTACTTACGCTATACTTCCTGTATAACGTTTGTGCATACTAAATATCAGTGACATTCATTCAGTGTAATTTTTATTAGCCAGTGGTAAAGCGACATTACTTGTGCTATACCTCCTGTGTAATGTTTGTGCATCCTAAATATCAGTGACATTCATTCAGTGTAATTTTTATTAGCCGGTGGTGATAGCGACATTACTTGTGCTATACCGCCTGTATAACGATGTGAGCATCCTAAATATCAGTGACATTGACTGTAATTTTTCTGCAATACCAGAAGGTCCTTGTGGAAAAATTTAACCAAAAATTTCCAGCTGACGACGCTGGCTGCAGAGTACGTAGTTCCTTGGCCAACCGAGAAGGGGAGACGAGGGGAACACACATCAGTTCAAACATAGGCAGGGCAACACTCTCCAAGGCCTGGGACAGTTTTATGACACCCCGCCAGCACCCTCAACCTGATGCGTGGCCTAGTGTCACAAGGAGGAAACATTTTGGAAGAAGGTGCAGGAGTACGTAGTAGACCGTGTCAGCGTCCTCAGTGATCCTCTGTGCCTTACAACTATTGGGTGTCCAAGCTGGACACGTGGCACGAACCTGCGCTCTACACCTTGGAGGTGCTGGCCTGCCCCGCCACCAGCATTTTGTTAGAGCGTGTATTTAGTGCTGCTGGGGACATAATAACCCGATAAGCGCATCTGCCTGTCAACTGAAAATGCTGACCGGTTGAGTCTTATAAAAATGAACAAAGCCTGGATTGCCCCTGATTTCTCTACTCCACCAGAGGAAAGCGGCTGAACATAAAGGCACTCTAAATGTGGCTTATATGGTGTATTGAATACACTGTATTCCAATGCACCCCTTCCACCACTAAAAGGGTATATCGTTCAACCTCCCTTTTCTCGTCGTCCTCCTCCTCCATCATATTAACATGCTTATTAGGATGCCCTTGCTCCTAATGTTTTAAAGGGTCAGCTCAGCAGCGGGCCCTCACCCATAATGTTTTAGAGGGTCAGCTCAGCAGCAGACCATCACCCTAATTTTTAGACAGTCAGCTCTGCAGCAGGCTCTTGCTTATAATGTTTTAGATGGTCAGCTCTGCAGCAGGCCCTCACCCTAATGTTTTAGATGGTCGGTTCAGCAGCAGACCCTTACCCTAATGGTTTAGATGGTTAGATAAGCAGCAGTCCCTCGCCCCTAATGTTTTAGATGGCCAGATCAGCAGCAGGCATTCAGTAGCAGGCAGCAGTTTTTGAGGTCACCAGTAGGCCATCAATCATAATTTTTCAAGGGTGTGTATGATGCCCTCCTTTATGTGTAATAAAGGGTGTATTGGAAAGCTGGTTCCTTGTAATTTTATACCCTATGTATGCCTACTGCAGGTCCGCGTAAATGGAGCAGGGCAGGACAAAGCAATTGGCACTGTTCTTTGGACTCTGTACTTGGAATAACAAAATGTAGCAATTTTTCCAGGTCTAACAATGATACAATGTTTAGTGAAGTGATACAATGTACAGCACTATGGCATTATGTGTGTACATACAGTGAATAAATGCAATGATAATAATGATATAACATTGTCCTTTATGTTAATGTACAGTGTTAACAATGCAAATTGTAATTAGCATTAGTGTTGGTAGCTTATTACACTGGCAAATTTGTTAGGGTTATACCATTTTTTTGGTTGGAATAAGAAGAAGGCTTGAATATTTGTAGGTGGCGGGGAGGAAAGTGACTGCCATTATAACCTAACAAGTGTCAGATGGCTCGAAATGTTTGAGATCAAAGCCATCCAGGGACAGAACAATACACTAACTTGCTGGGATGTCTGCCCAAAACAATTTGGACAGATTGCAAAGTGGCAGTAGTTCCACATCATTACTCATATTTCACGAGGGTCATAACATAGGCTTCTATGATATTACTTATGTAGCTGGAATTCTTAATGATTTCTAGGAACTGTTCTTTTAAGATAGGATCTGTAAAGCTTCTTGAGATTATTCTGTATGAGTGGAGCTGCTGGGCAGGAAGAAGTTGAGTGTTCTTATTTAAAGGGATTTTCCAAGAGTAAAATATTGATGACCTGTCCTCAGAATCAGCCACCAGCTGTAGAGACCGGGGCCGAGGTTTTGGGACTGGGGTAGGAATGGAAGGAGGGACTAGAACAGTTCAGAAGGAAAGATGTAGGGTAAAAAATATACATAAACGTCTTAATTGTATGTATACTAATGCCAGAAGCCTGACTAATAAAACAGGTGAACTGGAATTAGTGATGTGTGAGGAGGACTATGACATTGTGGGAATAACTGAGACATGGCTGGATGATAGCTATGACTGGGTAGTTAATGTACAGGGTTACAGTCTCTTTAGAAATGATCGCCAAAACCGGAGAGGGGGTAGGGGTCTGCCTTTA
The DNA here is from genome assembly GCA_033119425.1 of Bufotes viridis. Classification (NCBI taxonomy): domain Eukaryota; kingdom Metazoa; phylum Chordata; class Amphibia; order Anura; family Bufonidae; genus Bufotes; species Bufotes viridis. Next base: position 2,910 of record JAKVIS010006080.1, read on the forward strand.
TGTAAAGTCTTGTCTAAAGCCTATAGTCCAAGAAGATATAAGTGAGGGACATGAACATGTGGAGTCACTGTGGGTAGAAATACATGGAGGCAAAAACAATAATAAAATACTAATAGTTTATTATAAACCACCTAGTATACCAGAGTCCACAGAAAATCTACTATTAAACTAATTAGACGAGGCTGCAAATCATAATGAGGTCATTATTTATGTTGGACTTCAACTACCCAGATATAGACTGGGAAACTTAAACCTGTATATCTCAAAGGAAACAGGTTCTTGGCAATAGCCAAAGACAATTACCTTTCCCAACTGGTTCAGGACCCACTAGAGGGACTGCCATACTGGACTTAGTATTAACCAATAGACCTGACAGAACAACAGATGGGGCGAATCACCGAATATTTGTATCACCATAAAATATAACTTTTAATTAGGTTGTTAAAAAGGTTTCAGAATCAAGGAATCTCTTATCCGAGTAGGGGAGTGGCAATTGGACCAGCGAACCAGAAAATTCTGTCCCTGGTCTGTCCGCTATACACTAGAAGCCCTGCCTACAAAACGGAATAGCCGCCCGATAGGAGCGATCCCGTGTCAGGAACCTCCTAGAGTCCCTAATGAGGCCCTGCCACAGGATAGTACCCACCACCTGTGTGAAGTGTGTTGGTCAAAACGTCCGTCAGCAGTCAAAAAGATACACTATAAACTGGGGAATCACACAGAGTGCGAGGCACAAATCAGATATATAGTTCCTCTCACTCCTAGCGACTCTCCCAGTTAGCCAAATTACTGTTCAGACATGATAAATATATAAAGGTATAGAGTAGTCCCAAATAGGTATACAAATTCCCGACGCGTTTCACTGCAACCATATATTATGTTGAAGATCATCAGGGGACATATACATATAATAAGGGTGTCTATATCAAAGACAACCCAGAGTGACAAAATTGGACCAAAATAATACAAAAGTTTGCCACAGTGACCGGTAGAGAATGTCAGTCTCAAGGATATACCTAGACAAGAGGAGAAGATAGTACCAAATATGAACCATTCAGAACAACTTAAAGGGTTAATGATAGTGACCAAATAAAGCCAGTGCTCAAAGATAAAATGTAATCACTTCCCTTAGCCATTAAACGGTCTAATGGACAAGCTATCCAAACTGTGGATGCAGTCAGGTCCAGGGTTGTAATCTTCTGGGTTCTGGTGTCTCCTCTTGCTGGGGCCGGTGGCGTGTGGCGTAACGCCACTTGCCTTAAATAGCGCTCTATTCTAAGCATCAGGTCACGTGATTAGAGATGGTTCACGTGCCCAACCGGAAGTGACGCACCGGAACTGGCTGTGCGTTCCACTGCGCTGCTGATGCGCTCCACAGCGATGTGTATGCGTTCCACAGCAGCCGATGCGTTCTACAAGAAGAGCGCTGCTCCACAGGCCCTCTTTGCATGGACTTTTATATTAAACAGTTGCCCAGTATAGTAGATACTGGGTACTGTATATCAAAAGACATCCCATCACATGGGCAGCACCAGTGAGGGTAAATGATATGGAACAATGTCCCAGATATGGATTACCTTGAATTCACTTTGAGGACACATATATTTCCCACAATTAACCTCAAATGAGAGGTGTAAGTCTGGGGGTAGTTTACATGACAAGAGCCAACGGGGACACACAATTCAGTGTGTCCCCTGGCCCTATATACAGTGTAGCAGATAGTGCGAGACTGTCATCCCCAGGAAGGGTCATTTAGTAAAGGACCAGTGCTTAAATAAAACAAGTATAATCAATGGATTCATTCAGTCCCAAAGGGGCCCGAGTTTCAAGTTTATACGTCCAGCGTGCTTCTTTCTGTTTAAGTATTTGATCAATATTACCGCCTCTAATAGATGGTCTCACAACCTCTATAACAGAGAAGGAGATATCCACTTTTTCATCAAGATGTTCAAGGAGGATATGTTTAGGGATAGGTTTGTCCCGTTTATTCCGAATATCACCTACATGTTCCAATATCCGTATTTTGAATTCTCTGCAGGTTTTACCCACATAAAGCTTACCGCAGGTACATCTCATAAGGTATATCACACCCTCGTATTACAGTTTGCAAAGCACCTCTGTTTAAATCTGATAAGTCCCCTTGCATCATAGAAGGAATCACCCAGTTTGATATACTTGCAGGCTTTACAATGTCCACATCTGAATGTGCCCACAGACCTATTTTGGAGCCAACATTCCCTCTGAGGAGGTTCAAAGTGGCTACGTGCTCACAAAGTCACGGATGTTACGTCCCCTTCTATATGTGATAGAGGGGTATTCTGTAAGATAATCTTTCAGATCTGGATCAGTTTTAGCAATGACCAGTATCTGCCTATTATCTCCTGATTTCATCAGAGGCCACATCAAATGTACCAATAATCCGAATCACCTCCTCTATTTCCTTCTTTTGAGGCTGCAGAAGAGTATGTCTCTCTTTTTCACGCGCATGCTTCGCTGCTTGAACAAGACAATACTCAGGGTAGCCTCTTGCCCTAAATCTCTCATGATAATTTCAGGGCCTCTCTTTCGTAGTCCTCCTTGGTGGAGCAATTTCGCCTAATTCTAAGGAACTGACCCTTAGGAATTCCTTTGCGTAAGGGCTTTGGGTGGAAACTGTTCCACCTCAGGAGGCTGTTAGTGGCAGTTTTTTGCGATAGAGAGTTGTCTTCAAGGACTGGTGCTCATCCTTACTAATCAGAACATCAAGGAAGGATATAGTATTTTCATGAATCTCAGATGTAAAAAGAGACCTATTGAGTTCTTATTTAAACGAGACATAAATGTATTAAATCCTTCCCTGGGGCCGGTCCATAACAATAAAATGTCATCAATGAACCGAACCCACAGGGGGACATGCTGGGTCCATTCCACCATTTCATCAGTGAAGACTACCGTATCCTCCCACCAGCCCAGGAGCAAGTTGGCATACGTCGGCGCACAGGGACTTCCCATTGCCGTGCCCCTGAGCTGGTGGAAGAATTTGGAGTCAAAAATAAAATAATTATGTGTTAGTACAAAACCAAGGAGGTGTAGAACAAAGTTATTATGTTTTTCATATTCCACACTTCTTGTAGTAAGATAGTATTTCGCTGCTTCGATTCCCCTATCATGGGGGATAGATGTATACAAAGCCTCAACATCAATTGAGGCCAAATATGTATCTTGTTCCACATGTATCCCCTCAAGCCTCTGCAGGAGATCAGTCGTATCCCGCAGGTATGAGGGCAGAGAGAGCAAAAAAGGGCGCAATATCTGGTCAATATATGTACCAATGTTTTGAGTCAAATTTCCAATGCCGGAAACAATTGGGCGGCCCTTCAGGGGTCCAGGCCTTTATGTATCTTAGGCAAGCAGTAGAAGGTGGAAATCCTAGGATGTTCAGGATAAAGATATTCATATTCTTTTTTATTAATTAATCTGTCACCCAGGGCCCCTGAAGGATCTGTTTCAATTCAACACGGTATTGGGCAGTCGGATCTGTCCTCAATATCTCATAGTTTGTTTTATCATTAAGGAGGCAAGAACACATCGATCTGTATTGTTTACAGTTCAGTACAACAATGTTACCTCCTTTATCAGAAGGTTTTATAACTAGTTCTTTATTCTTGAGATATAACTACCACCCCCTGTGGGTTCGGTTCATTGATGACATTTTATTGTTATGGACCGGCCCCAGGGAAGGATTCTAATACATTTATGTCTCGTTTAAATAAGAACTCAATAGGTCTCTTTTTTACATCTGAGATTCATGAAAATACTATATCCTTCCTTGATGTTCTGATTAGTAAGGATGAGCACCAGTCCTTGAAGACAACTCTCTATCGCAAAAAAACTGCCACTAACAGCCTCCTGAGGTGGAACAGTTTCCACCCAAAGCCCTTACGCAAAGGAATTCCCTAAGGGTCAGTTCCTTAGAATTAGGCGAAAATGCTCCACCAAGGAGGACTACGAAAGAGAGGCCCTGAAATTATCTGAGAGATTTAGGGCAAGAGGCTACCCTGAGTATTGTCTTGTTCAAGCAGCGAAGCATGCGCGTGAAAAAGAGAGACATACTCTTCTGTAGCCTCAAAAGAAGGAAATAGAGGAGGTGATTCGGATTATTGGTACATTTGATGTGGCCTCTGATGAAATCAGGGAGATAATAGGCAGATACTGGTCATTGCTAAAAACTGATCCAGATCTGAAAGATTATCTTACAGAATACCCCTCTATCACATATAGAAGAGGGCGTAACATCCGTGACTTTGTGGTACGTAGCCACTTTGAACCTCCTCAGAGGAATGTTGGCTCCAAAATAGGTCTGTGAGGCACATTCAGATGTGGACATTGTAAAAAGCCTGCAAGTATATCAAACTGGGTGATTCCTTCTATGATGCAAGGGGACTTTATCGGATTTAAACAGAGGTGCTTTGCAAATTAGTAGCTCACGAGGGTGTGATATACCTTATGAGATAGTACCTGCGGTAAGCTCTGTGATGGGTAAAGACCTGCAGAGAATTCAAAATACGGATATTGGAGGCATGTAGGTGATATCGAATACAACGGGACAAACCTATCCCTAAACATATCCTCCTTGAACATCTTGATGAAAAAGTGGATATCTCCTTCTCTGTTATAGGGTTGTGAGACCATCTATTGGAGGCGGTAATATTGATCAAATGCTTAAACAGAAAGAAGCTGCGCTGGGCGCTATAAACTTGAAACTTCGGGCCCCTTGGGACTGAGATGAATCCATTGATTATACTTGTTTTATTTAAGCACTGGTCCTTTACTAAATGACCCTTCCCTGAGACAGATCTCGCACTATCTGCTACACTGTATATAGGGCCAGGGGACACACTGGTGTGTGTCCCATTGGCTGCTTTGTCATGTAAACTACCCCAGACTTACACCTCTCATTTGAGGTTAATTGAGGGTAGCCATATGTGATCCTCAAAGTGAATTCAAGGTAATCCCATATCTGGGACATTGTTCCATATCATTTACCCTCACTGGTGTTGCCCATGTGATGGGATGTCTTTTGATATACAGTACCCAGTATCTACTATACTGGGCAACTGTTTAATATAAAAGTCCATGCAAAAGTGGGCCTGTGAACATGGCGCTCTTCTTGTAGAGCGCATCGGCTGCTGTGGAACGCATACACATCGCTGTGGAAAGCATCAGCAGCGCAGTGGAACGCACAGCCAGTTCGGTGCGTCACTTCGATTGAGCTGCGTGAACCATCTCTAATCACGTGACCTGATGCTTAGAATAGAGCGCGCTATTTAAGGCAAGTGGCGTTAGCCACACGCCACCGGCCCCAGCAGAGGAGATACCAGAACCCAGAAGATTACAACCCTGGACACTGACTGCATCCACAGTTTGGATAGCTTGTCCATTAGACCGTTTAATGGCTAAGGAAGTGATTACATTTATCTTTGAGCACTGGCTTTATTTGGTCACTATCGTTAACCCTTTAAGTTGTTCTGAATGGTTCATATTTGGTACTATCTTCTCCTCTTGTCTAGGTATATCCTTGAGACTGACATTCTCTACCGGTCACTGTGGCAAACTTTTGTATTATTTTGGTCCAATTTTGTCACTCTGGGTTGTCTTTGATATAGACACCCTTATATATATATATGTCCCCTGATGATCTTCAGCATAATATATGGTTGCAGTGAAGCAGCGTCGAGAATTTGTATACCTATTTGGGACTACTCTAAACCTCTATATATTTATCATGTCTGAACAGTAATTTGGCTAACTGGGAGAGTCGCTAGGAGTGAGAGGAACTATATATCTGATTTGTGCCTCGCACTCTGTGTGATTCCCCAGTTTATAGTGTATCTTTTGACTGCTGACGGACGTTTTTGACCAACACACTTCACACAGGTGGTGGGTACTATCCTGTGGCAGGGGCCTCATTAGGGACTCTAGGAGGTTCCTGACACGGGATCGCCCTACCGGGCGGCTATTCCGTTTGTAGGCAGGGCTTCTAGTGTATGAGCGGACAGACCAGGGACAGAATTTTCTGGTTCGCTGGTCCAGTGCCACTCCCCTACTCGGATAAGAGATTCCTTGATTCTGAAACCTTTTTAACAACCTAATTAAAAGTTATATTTTATGGTGATACAAATATTCGGTGATTAGCTTTAACTATACTATCACTTATTATCTCACTTGCTGACGGTTGACTTGTCAAACGTTATTATTTTTCTAGAACAACAGATGGGCAGGTTGGGGAACACCTGGGAAATAGTGACCATAAAGTAATAACCTTCCAATTGTCATTCAAAGCGTGTTTCTTCAGGGAGGAACAAAAATACCAAACTTCAAAAAGCTAAATTTAGACAACTAAAAGAAGCCATAGGCTTCTAACTAACAAAGTCCTCAACAAAAAAAAATACTGCCACAAAATGGGATATTTTTAAAAGCATCCTAAAATCTAATTGTGAGAAGTACATACCTTGTGGGAATAAAAGGTTAAGGAACAAGAAAAAAACAAATGTGGATAAATAGAACTTTAAAGAAAGCAATAAATGACAAAAAAACCATTTAAATCACTAAAACAGGAGGGTACCGAGGAAGCACTGAAAAACTATAAGGAAAAAAATGAAATATGTAAAAACAAATAAAAGCAGCCAAACTAGCGGCCAAGAGATTAATTGCCAAAGACAGCAAAACTAACCCTAAAATGTTCTTCAATTATATAAATGGTAAAAAGTATAAATCTGAAGGTTTTGGCCCTTTACAGAGTGATGAGGGGGAGTTGCAGAGAGAGATGAGGAGAAAGCAATGTTATTAAATATTTTTTCTCCACTGTATTCACTGAGAGAAAATGCAGAATGTAAAAGGAAATTCCCCATTAAAAAGTGCCCTGTCTGACCCAGGAAGAAGTACAGTGGAGTCTTAAAAAGATTAAAATAGACAAATCGCCAGGACCAGATGGCATACACCCCTGTATCCTAAGAGAATTAAGTAATGTCATAGCCAGACACTTATTTCTGATTTCAGGACTCTATACTGGCAGGCAGTGTTCCACGGGATTGGCGCATAGTAAATGTGGTGCCAATATTCACCACAATATTCTAAGAGATGCAATTTTGAAGTACGTCAATGAAAATAAGCAAATAACGCCATATGAGCATGGCTTCATGAGGGATTGGTCATGTCAAGCTAATTTAATCAGTTTCTATAAGGAGGTAAGTTCTAGACTCGATAGCGGCAAATCAATAGATGTCCTATATCTGGACTTCTCCAAAGCATTTGACACTGTACCTCATAAAAGGTTAGTATATAAAATGAGAATGCTTGGATTGGAAGAAAATTTCTGTATGTGGGTAAGTAACTGGCTCAGTGATAGAAAACAGAGGGTGGTTATTAACGGTACACACTCAGATTGGGTCACTGTCACTGAGTGGAGGTACCTCAGGGTTCAGTACTGGGCCCTATTCTCTTCAATATATTTATTAATGATCTTGTAGAGAGGCTTGCACAGTGAAATATCAAGTTTTGCAGATGACACTAAACTGTGTAAAGTAATTAACTATGGAAGAGGACAATATGCTGCTACAGAGGAATCTGGATAGATTGGAGGCTTGGGCAGAGAACACTGATAAATGTAAGGTTATGCACATGGGACGGAGTAATTCAAGTCACCTGTACATACTAAATGGTAAAACACTGGGTAACACTGACATGGAAAAGGACCTGGGAATTTTAGTGAACAGCAAACTAAGCTGTAGAAATCAGTGCCAGGCAGCTGCTGAACAAGGCCAATAAGATAATGGGTTGCACCAAAAGGGGCATAGATGCCCATGATGAGAACATAGTCCTACCACTTTACAAATTACTAGTCAGACCAGATATGGAGTACTGTGTACAGTTCTGGGCTCCTGTGAACAAGGCAGACATAGCAGAGCTGGAGAGAGGTTCAGAGGAGGGGCAACTAAAGTAATAACACTGGAATGGGTGGACTACAGTACCCTGAAAGATTATCAAAATTAGGGTTATTCACTTTAGAAAAAAAGATGACTGAGGAG
>JAKVIS010006081.1:0-11321 GCA_033119425.1 Bufotes viridis
AACAGAGATTTGTGAATTACACCTGTGATTCTGTGAAGTGAATGGGGGAACAACTAAACTCTTTTCCAGTGATGACTCTACAGAACCTACTGGTCCGTGACAGCAGAAAAAGCAGGGGTCTACAAGATCGTTGGAAGTTCCTGCTGTATCTACATTCCGGACAAACTGCCCCTGATGGAAGGCTCACCAAGGATCTGAAGAAACTTATGAACTTTATAAAATAAAACTGATGGGAAAAATTCTGAAATTAATCACATCATGATCAGAATAATGTTTTTCGAACTGGTTCAGTGACTACAGTGTTTTTAGCATTTGGCTTTCTGTTCATCATCCATGCCCATACTATGTGCCCCTGTCAAAGACAAAAAGTATTCTATCCTGAAGTAAAATAAAAAATTTGTTGATGGTTTCAGGGTAAATAGGACAAGGTGAAGGCAAACCCAAAAGGGAGTTGAGGGGACCTGGTGAAGCAATAAGGAAAGTCCAGCTCTTTGCTGTTTAGGGCATTGGGAGAGTACCTCACTTTGCCAGTTCACTTTTGGTCTATTTAGTACACATTTTTGTCCACAAGATTGCCGCTATCCTGGTGTGTGTGTAAGGTCACTGTGAAGGGGAAGGGGGAGTTAGGTTATAGGTTTCAAATCTACCTATGAACTCAGAGTTGAAGTTGCTGAAACCACTCGTATGAAGTTAAGGAGCCAATTACCTTTTATTAAGGAACACCCCTTATTTTATGTCATGTCTGCTATTTAACTGAATGGAACTGGAATAAAGCTCTCTTGGCTTGGGGGATCAGAAGTGCTTTGAATGGAATCACCTTGTGTGTCTGGTTTCATTATGAAAGCAGTATGGTGCGCATATACTTATGCTTCTAATTTAATTTGACACCACACAAAGAAAATGAGAAGCGCATGAAGCTAACAAAACCAATAATAGCTATTCTGAGGGCTTGAGGAGTTTGCCTTATAATTTACCTGGGCGATATCCTCATCATGGCCAATTCATTAGAACTAATTTACCTTCACAGTTATTGGACCCTAACATTACTCTCCAATCTCAGATTTTTAATCAACTCTGAGAAGTCAATTCTCACCCCTTCAAAGGAAGTAGAATTTTTAGGCTTCCTAGTCAACATTCAATCAGCCATATTGAGTCCTTCTACAAGGAAACTGAAAATAATTCGGAGGCAAATTTGCTCCGTCCTGAACAAACAATAAGTATCCCTACAAGCCACCGCTCGTATTGTGGGATTACTTTACTTAGCAATATTTCCTGCACCTCTTTATTACAGGGCACTTCAACGCCTAAAAGCCCAACATTTGAGAGATGGCTTAGGTTACTCGGACGACATATCCCTTACCTCTGACACCAAAGAAGAACTTCTATGGTGGCTTCATCATATTCAATCATGAAATGGGAAAACTATTTTTAGTTCCGTTCCAGATATGATCATAGAATCAGATGCAGTCGTCTAGGTTGGGGTGCCTGGTCCCCTTTCCACAGGAGGAAAATGGTCAGACGAAGAAACGCTTCTTCATATTAATTGCTTGGAACTTTTGGCGGGTTCATTTGGCCTCAAGAGTTTTGCCAAAGACAAGTCTCATTGCTGTATTCTACTGCGGATGGACAACATCCCAGCAGTACAATATGTCAATCAACTAGGAGGTACCAAATCAAAAATGCTAGCCAATATCCCAAAAGATTTCTGGCATTTTTGCCTAAATCAAGATATCATATTGAAGGCAGACCATCTCCCAGGATTGTCCGAATCTGTAGCAAATTGGAATTCTCGTTTCCTGATCAACAAAAGCAATTGGAAATTAGATTCTCTGGTTTTCAATCAGATCGACTCTCTCTGGGGCCCTCTCCATCTAGACTTATTCGCATCCCATCTGAACCGTCAACTTCCTTGGTTCTTCAGATGGCGTCATGATATGGAATCTCTGGGCACGGATGCATTCCTTCAAATTTGGCCAATGAAAACCCTTTATGCGCTTCCACTGTTTGCCTTAATTCCAAGAATTCTTCTCTCGACCAGATCACAGAAATCGACAATGGTCCTGATAACCCCACTCTGGCCGACTCAATCTTGGTTCCCTTAAATTCTAGGGATGTCCATAGATTTTCCAGACATTCTTCGAAAGCATAACCAGCTTAACAATATATGTGAGTAGGAACAATTTGTCACATTATAACAAAGCTAATATTTGGTTAGGATATTAAAATAAGAAGTTAAATTATATACATCACTTCTGTTCAGAGGAAACCTCATGATATCAGGATGGGCATGTCTAATCCTAGACATCAATATCAAATGCTAAATACATTGTGCCCCCCTCTAACCAACTACACTCACATGACTTCAGGAATGGGCAAATCCATCCAAGGATATAACTTAGAAGAGATAACTGTATCCTTCCGCCCCATCCTGGACTATTTTCACATGTATGACCTGGTAAGACTTTTAAGACACACAACAGAAATGGGAAGAACTTGGAACAAGTCTTTCCAGTGGGAATTTATCACCTAGCTTGGCAAAGAATGCTACTATCAATATATTTATATATGCAATCATTTAATACTTTGATAGATTATGAGTCTTGATTCTTCTGCAGGTAGAATGAAGCCTCACAATATCCTAAGACTACATCTCAATATGGAGATGATCAATTCATTAATGTGTTTATGTACTCGCCAGTCTAGGTGATATGATTTCACCCACATTATCCAATTAGTCTTAATAACATGAAATATCATTCTTTATGTCTCTTACCAAGTCCTAGTAGGAATCACACTTCTGCTCCTAGGAAAGCTGGGTGGTCCATCATTGCATGTCTCACCATGACTTTCATATTGATAGACCCCTCTCTCTTGGGTGTTCTGGCTATGATGCTGAATCCTGGAATCTTGGAATGTTCTCTGCTTGTGAGTCTTCCTCATGTTTCCCTCCTTATCTCATGTCACATCCTCCTGGATTAAGATCTTCCAATCATACGCTCATATGGTAATGATCCTATGAGATCATATTTACCCATAATACAACTATGGAGGATGGTGTAATGATATCCATCTGTCTTCAGATGGCACTGTTGTGCAAGCTATTAGTACCATACTATAAAGAGTTAATTTTGGTACTCTTGCATTATATACCTTTGACCTTCGTCGTTGTAAATTAGAGATAAGGATCAACTTAGACAACTTTTAAACAACTAAAGACAGACCTCTAGGCGTCTCTCTGAATTTTTCTCACACTATTGATCTATGGACCATAGTGATATGAATGGGCCTTGTTCTCTTCAGACGGACATGTTTGGAGAATCCAGTATACTCCCTACAGATAAGCCCACATCTGTGTCAACAACTTTTTAAAATACAATGTACTCTGTATTCAACAGACATTTTTACACAGACCGAACTTTATATGACCTCATCTTGGCCTGTTACAGCCATACAGCAAAACTTTGGTTCAGCCTATCTCTTAAAGACAATGAGCATCCATTTTGGACTATAATATGATTAGGTATCATATTCATTCTTGAAAATGCCCGACAGAGCTTTAAATATTTCTCAAAGACATTTTTCTCCTCAGGGAGTTACCTTTTCTGTAGTTAAATGTACCAAAACCAACCTTCGCACAGTTTTCTACCCAGGTTTTCCTCATCAAGAAAATTTGTATGTTGTTCGTTGTTTAAAATCTTACGAACAAAAAACAGAATCTCTCAGGAGTCATTCGACTTCTCAATTGCTTATTTCTTTTTGCAGATCTCACTTACCTGTGTCTTCTCTGACCTTAGCTAGATGGATTAGACAAATCATGTCAATAGCGGGTACCAATTCCTCCATTTTTGGAAACCACTCGAGTAGAAGTGCCATGTCCACTAAAGTTAGGCAGGCAGGAGGTTCCTTGGCAGACACATTGAAAGCTGCTAATTGGTCATCAGAGTCTACTTTCAAAACCTTTTATTTTAGACCGAGCCACATGTTTCTATGTCTTTGTTTTAATTTAATGCCTTTATATGTACATTCATATGTTTTCTAATAATGCATGAGCTTTAAACAAGCATAATGTGAGTCTCCGTCTTGTAATAAAATTGGTGATTTTCCTACCGTTGGTGACAGAAAATATAGATTTTATTAAAGACACGAGACAAACATTATCCCACCCTCATTACCCAACCCTATCTGTTATATTTTGTTTTCCCTTACAGTCTAACCAAGTCACGATTCCTAATCTTGAAATGAATCCCCCATCCTTAAAGTTGATCTCCAATCAGTTTTCCATACTCAACTGTTTCCAGTTTCGTTCATCCTGATTCCACACATGTTTCTTCAATTTCCTGTTTCTTCATCCTCTACTAATCCACCAAAGAAAGAGGAGGTGTTTTACCTGAGGGGTCATTATATTCACCTGGACTGTACCATTATTGTCCAATTACATGAATAATCCATGACTAAAATAAATTATTTCTTAATAACTGTTGATTAATGTTTTGTTTGCTGCTATTAAATCAGTAAAGAAAGAAAAGCATAATGTTCGTTTCCTGTCTTTAATAAAATCTATATTTTCCGTCACCAGAGGTAGGAAAATCCTCAATTGTGTGTGAAGTGAAAAATGATACATGGATTTCAAAATTTTTAATAAGCAAAAATATGTAAAGTGTGTCGTGCATTTGTATCCAGCCCCCCTGATTCAATACTTTGTAGGACCACCTTTTGCTGCAATTACAGCTGCAAGTCGTATGGGGTATGTCTCTACCAGCTTTGTACATCTAGAGGCTAGAATTTTTGCCCATTCTTCTTTGCAAATAACTTCAGTCAGATTGAATGGAGATCGTCTGTGATCAGCAATGTTCAAGTCCTACCACAGATTCTCAATGGGATTTAGGTCTGGACTTTGATTGCACCATTCTAACACATGGATATGCTTTGATCTAAAGAGGTACACAACCTTTTCTGGTTGGGGGCCACATTGTCAGACTGAAAGAATCCAAAGGGCCGAAAAATACTGAAATACTGTATTTGTGGCGTATTGTACATACAGTATATACTATACTAATAAAAGCCCTTTGTGCGTGCTGCGTGTCCATGCGTGTATGCCGATAATTGACGCCCGCACTGCCCACACCAGCCCGCTGTCCAATCACAGCCGCCCCACACACAACTGCTCCGCTCACACCAGCGCGCATTGCACATTGACCAATCATCACATGGTGCTCCACACGCCTTTCTTACCACCCACACCTGCACACTGGGCCTCCTATAGTGTGGTATCCACATTGGAGCGCCGCCATTATGTGCATCACAGAGACGCACAGTCCCAGTACTGTCAGCCACATTCGCTGCCAGCAGTCTCAGCACCACCAGTCAGTGCCAGCTTTCTCAGTCATCAGTCAGTGCCACCAGCCACAGTGCCAGTAGTTTCAGCCACCAGTCAGTGCCAGCCGTCTCAGCCATCAGTCAATGCCACCAGCCACAGCCACCTATCACAGTGCCAGCAGTCTCAGCCACCAGTCAGTGCCAGCTTTCTCAGTCATCAGTCAGTGCCACCAGCCACAGTGCCAGCAGTTTCAGCCACCAGTCAGTGCCAGCCGTCTCAGCCATCAGTCAATGCCACCAGCCACAGCCACCTATCACAGTGCCAGCAGTCTCAGCCACCAGTCAGTGCCAGCTGTCTCAGTCATCAGTCAGTTTAATCAAGGAATAAGACAGCACTATGGAAGTCAATAGGGACCCGAACTTTTGGGCACTGAAATGGCTGTAAAATAGCCCTGGAAAGGGTTAGAGGGCTGCAAAAGACAGCAAGATGTAGGTTAATGCCCTGCAAACAAATGTGGATAGGGAAATGACTAAATAAAATAAATAAAAATGAAACATTATTAATCGGCAACTTGGAAGAGGAGGTGTATGTGTAGTAGGAGGTTGAGGAGGCGTCACGTGGGAATGCCGTCAGCAGCGCGTCCACCAGCATGCGTTTGTAGTCATGCATCTTTTAAGTAAGAGGGTATGTAACACCCCAGAGTGGTGTTACCACTTCTGCACCTTGCTACTATCTTCTATGGTCTAACCTGTATGTCACCTATATATTTATTTCCAGGTCCACTCGGCATTCCTCCTACACCTGGGTTGCGTTATGGGAGGGCCCTGGGGGGAGGTGCCTATTGCACATGGTTTCAGCTTTTGCCACTAAAACATAGGGGACATTCTTGAGAGGCAATTAATATAATAGTTATTATCTTTTAATTACACTTAGCTCATGATAAGAATCTAAGCAGACACACCTTTCCCTTGAATTTCTACCATGACATGACGGTAGGAATCCAAAAAGGTGTGTGTGATAATTATCACATTAATTGCATTTCTCAAGAATTGTCCCTACATTTTAGTGGTATGATAACTGGGAAAATCTAAAACCAAGGGTAGCAGGGGAAACTGACCCTAAATGGAACATTATTTTAAACTCTCTCTTATATATATAAAAATTAATTTCTGTCGGTTCTTTATGCACGGCCAAACGACTGGAATGATCTGCACCAAATTTTGCTCACAGGTACATCAGGTGTCCGGGAAGGTTTTAGACCTCTAGGACATACCTTTTCTGAGATATTCCCAAAAAATTTAATAGCCAATAGGAGCTCACAGCTTCACTTACATTCTAACTGCCCTTCACACTGTCACATGACCCTTATTATTCAATAGAAACTTGCAGGTCCTTCAGTCTTGACATAGACAGTTACAGCAGGTTTCCATAACAACTCAGCCACTTTTCCTTCACTGTTAGAGGTCACTGTTAAGCGGGCGTGGTGCTGTGCAGGTCACTGTTAAGGGGCAAGGTGCTATGAATGTCACATTTTAAGAGGACAGGGTTCTGTGGAAGTCTTATATTAAGGGGACGGGGTGCTGTAGAGGTCGTATATTAAGATGGCGTTGCATAGTGGGTGGTCATTCTTAAAGGGCCGGAATGCTGTGGAGGTCACTGTTAAGGGGATGTGCTGCTGTGGAGGTCAATTTTAAGGGGGTGGGGCCTGTAGGTCACTCTTAAGGGGTATATCGCTGTGGAGTATCACTGTAAAGGGTGTGGGCTACTGTGGACATCAGTGTTAAGGGGGCAGGGTACTGTGGCTGTCAATGTTAAGGGGGTGCAGTGCTGAAGAGGTCATTGTTAAGGGGACGAGGCGCTATACTGGTTGCTTTTGAGGGGCAGGGCATTGTGGGTGACTGTTAAGGGGATGGGCCACTGCGAAGATCACTTTTAAGGAGCGGGCCACTGTGTAGGTCAGTGTAAAGGGGCAAGCCACTGCAGAGCACACAGTTAAGGGGTCGAAGTTCTGTGGAGGTCAATGTTAAGGGGGCAGGCTTCTGTAAAGGTCATTGTCAAAATGGTGGCGCACTTGGGAGGTCACTGTTAAGAGGGTGAGGTTTTGTGCATGTCATTGTGGAGGTCACTGTTAAGGGAGAGGGCTGCTGTGAAGGTCAAAGTTAAGGGGGTGGGCTGCTGTAGAGGTCACTGTTATGGGGAACACTGTGGATAGCTTTTAACCTCACACACAAACATGAAATGAAATAGTTAAAATATACCAAAGCTGGGTTATCCTGCTAGTAATTAATAATATTACCAATATGTAGCATCCTTCCTGCCTCCCATTACATCACTGGATTCTGAGAAATTGTAATTATAACTGTTAAGTGTTAACAGAGGAGATCAACAATAAAACTAAAAGTTCTCAAAAGGTCCCCATGGAATCGGTTTACAGAGTCATAATTACACAATTTATATAACAGGAATATTATTTTTCATGCCAAGAATTTCTATCCAACTCACACTGCAAAATCCATAGCTAATCTGTCAAAACATTCACTTGCCAACAGTACTAATTTTGGCAGGACAGTCCCATGAGCCGGTAAAAGTATGGAATTTGCTAAGAATTTCTTTTATCCTCATCTCATAACTTAGTTAAAAAAAAACTCTCTGCCCTGCTATCAAAAGGTCCTCATTAAATAATGCATCACTCATTGTCAAATGTATTCTCATGAAACACATGCCTTTTAATTAATGTCACATCCTTCACTATTTTTCTATAGAATTAGATCTGTGAAGGCAGATTAAAGAGGATGCATACTATAAATAAACCTAATTAGAATTCATTTTTCTTCCTGTCTGGGCACATCTTACTATTGACTTGTGTAAGAAAGAGTCTAAAAAATAGAACAGCTACTGTACCTGCTTTTCCTCTTTTTCTTACTATAATCTTTACTGTCGTTTTTCCTTTTGTTTTCCAATTTTGTTCAAACATAAAAATGTACAAAAATTGTACAAAAGATAAAGGCAAAACAATCAGAGCATAATGAGCAATAAATGGCCTGGAAAACCGGGGCTCATGTTATAATGACATATCCCTTGATGTCATCTTCCTATTAGGCTACTTTTACACTTGCGTGGTTATTTTCCCGTATTGAGATCCGGCAGAGGATCTCAATACCCTGACAAAAATGTTTCCGTTTGGTCCTCGTGCATTCTGAATGGAAAGAGATCCGTTCAGGATGCATGAGTATGTCTTCCGTTCCAGTAGCATTCCGTTTTATGACCGGACACAAAAGCGCTGCATAAAAACGAAAAAGACGAATCCAGGACCAAAAACAATGTAAGTCAATGGTGACGGATCCGTTTTTTTAGGAGCCTAAAAAAGCGTCACCCATTGACTTTCAATTTATTTAGTGACAGGTCATTTTTTTCCGTTTCACACAACCGCCTCCTAAGGGAATGGATGCATCCTGATGTGCAAAATCAAAACGGATCTATTTAATTCCATTAATGAGATCCTCTGCCAGATTTCTATACCAGAATTAACAATGCAAGTGTGAAAGTAGCCTATAATAAGCATCTAGCCTCTTTTCTTAAATGCTGCCGTAGTACCCGCCATTACTACCGCTTGGGGTAGAATATTCCATAGTGTGAATGCAATAACTGTAAAGAATCCTTTCCTGTATTGATGTCTAAATCGTCTTTCTTCCACACATAATGAATGTCCTCTGGTCCCATGTAAAGTCCTTGGAATTAATAAATTATGTGCCAGTTATTTATATTGATTAGTGATGAGCGGCAGGGGCAATATTCAAATTTAAGATATTTCGCGAATATTCATCAAAAATTCGCAAATTCGAGACTTCCACATTCTTTTCTTAATTGCGAAAATCGGCAATGAAATTTGTGTGTATTGCGCGCGCAATAAAGGCGTGGGTCAGTTTTGCTACATTTTTCAAGCTGCTAGAATTTTTCTGAGACTGGAGAAAATGGTCGGCACAAATATGTAAACCTACACAACCTCATAAAGCATCACATACATCAGTGGTCACACGACAACCATAACTTAACCTACTCAGACCACGAACAACTCTGATCAATATAAAATCTCTTTATTGGAAAAATTTATAAATACACATGATTACAATAAATAGAAGCAAAAAAGTGCAAGAAAGAGCCAGATGTTACAATACACACCCGAGACAGAGAAAATATTGACTGGGGGGTATCGGTCAATTAATCAATACTAATCTCCAAATATCTATCATTAGAGTACATATCCCCTATCCATACATTCAAATATATCTCAGGTAAATATCAGTCCAGATGGGGGTCAGAAACTCTAAAAATCACAAAAATGTAAGGAAAAGATGAATGGTAAATACCAAAAATGGCCACCATCTGGACGGAGATAACTAGAGTAAAGCTATAATAGCACACAAGTATTTTACCAAAAATAGGGAATACAAATACCAAATTAATACGTGCCCATAATGTCTCAATATAGACCAACCCCAGTCAAAAGAGCACCTCGACACGTGTTTCACCACCAGGCTTCGTCAGGAGGTGTGGGTATGTATACTGAAGGGGTATATATATTGGACGGGTGGGGGAGGATCTATGAGGGGCCACATATGTAAACATTATTCTAATAATTAATAGAAGATGATCACCTGTCCGGAGGCTGTACTGGCGCGACCTCGAACGTGATGGCTCGGCGCCATCCTTCTGCGCTGCTCCCAACCACCACCGCGCATGTCTGCGCACGTGATGGTGGGAATCGGAGCGCATCCGGATGGCGTCGGTCAGCGCACGATCGGGCCGCGTCCTGCTTCCGGAACATGTGATCAGTCACATGACCGCGCAACCCGCAGTCACATGACCGCAATACCAATGGGTAATACCGGAGGTGGTCAAAATCACAATATTATGTTACTGCATAATTCAGAGGTTATTACTATAATCACCAACCATTGAGACCCCATACTCCTTACAAAAATTCAAAATTTCAAAAAATTATTAAATAATACTAATATAATCAAAAACGTAAAGACCGTATATATTGTTCCCATCCATATTAAGTAAAAACATCAAAACCGCATATATTGTTCACATCAATATTAAGTGAAAACATCAAAAAACACCCATAATGAAAAGTGCAAGAAACATAGTTTATATAAATATTGTACCCCTAGTACCCCTGTATTCCCTATTTTTGGTAAAATACTTGTGTGCTATTATAGCTTTACTCTAGTTATCTCCGTCCAGATGGTGGCCATTTTTGGTATTTACCATTCATCTTTTCCTTACATTTTTGTGATTTTTAGAGTTTCTGACCCCCATCTGGACTGATATTTACCTGAGATATATTTGAATGTATGGATAGGGGATATGTACTCTAATGATAGATATTTGGAGATTAGTATTGATTAATTGACCGATACCCCCCAGTCAATATTTTCTCTGTCTCGGGTGTGTATTGTAACATCTGGCTCTTTCTTGCACTTTTTTGCTTCTATTTATTGTAATCATGTGTATTTATAAATTTTTCCAATAAAGAGATTTTATATTGATCAGAGTTGTTCGTGGTCTGAGTAGGTTAAGAAAATGGTCGGCACGGCAGAACATTACAATAGCTTTATATGCAGATAGAGGGCTCCAATATATTTGCGATTGCGCAAATCGGCAATTAATGTTGCGCATATTTTGGCACAATATGTGCAACTTCACATTTTATCAGGTGTGACTATATATTAGTGATTGGTGCACTGAGTATTGTTGTGACATCACAGCCCTGTGTCTGTAGCATGTATGTATGGACAGCTATACTATATCACTATCTAACCTACACTGACTATCTCCCACTAACTATCTGCATTATATATATGAGCTAACTAACTGACTAACTACCTAGCTATCTAATATAATGTGATACAGCAAAGCACAGAGCACAGCAATGACACTGCTGTCTCTCTCAGAACTCTGTTGAGTGTTGTGGCCTCTTCTTACATCAGTGTAGAGG
>JAKVIS010006082.1:0-10994 GCA_033119425.1 Bufotes viridis
GTACACCAAATCACCACACATACATTACATACCCCCTCTGTCAGTTATTAACCCCTTAGTAGCCCCTTAGTAGCCACTGATTACCCATATAAACCCCCTGATCACCCTCTGTCACCCCCCTGTCATAGATCACCCCCCTATAAGGGTCCCTAATCACCGTCAGGTAGTTAGCTACTTGTTAGGTAGTTAGCGCCCAGCCCACCGCACCGCACAGTCACTTATTAGTCGCTGATTAGCGTCATCACTAATACTAATATAGTATCTGTAAGTGATCAAGACTGATCGCAATCAGATCTATATCAGTAGGGTCACTTTAGGCTCTATAAAAAACGCATTGTTCGCCTGATCAGGCCTGATCTTGTGCGCACACTTGCGTTCAGTCCGCCCACCGCAGTGACAGAATTTTTTTTTTTCTGATCACTGCAAAAACACAGTAAAATCGCTGCACCGCTATAAAAGATCACTTTTGAGTTATTGGATCTTTATTAGCGATCGCAGCGTTACTTCGCAAGCACTGCCAGTGCTATCCAATGCATTCCAGAACTGTAAGGGTTACATAGCATCATAAATCAATATGATGCTATGCGACCCCGTCTGTGCGGGAGAAGTCAGGCCAGGCGCTCCTCTGCGATCACCATGCGTGAGCAACGCTCGTGTGCAAGGGCCCTTAGGGCCCTTTCACACAGAGCTGCTGCAAACCTCTCCTTTCACCTGGGACAAAGTGCATAATGTACTTCGCCACATCTCTGGGTGATTTGTGCTTTGAACATTGTCCCACGGGGAAGGAGAGGTTTATCCTCTAAGGCCTCATGCACACGGCCGTGGAACACGCCGTGCATGGACCGTGGTATCCTGGCCTGGCATCTATCTGACAGCAGGAGCGCACGGCGTCATAGCAACCAGTGACGCCGTGCGCTCCTGCTGCCAGATGGCTGCCAGGCCGAGATACAACGGTCCATGCACGGCCGTGTTTCACGGCCGTGTGCATGAGGCCTTAAGGTAAAAAAAAAAACAACAAAAAAATCCACAGGTAAGCAAAAGTCAGTTATGTTTCAAATGTTTAAGTTAACGTTCGGTTTCTAATGTTCTATAAAGTTAATGTTAATAAAATTATTGCGTTGCTGCCTGGTTTTTTCTTTCTTTTTTTTTTTTACCTTCTAGGTGGTCAAGCAAAGAGCCAGCTGCAGCACTGATGTGCATTCTGAGAGAAGCATTGCGCTGCTGTCAGAAGACACGTGAAGTCGGTGTATGCGGCGCTGCAAGACGAGATTTCTCCTCTGCAGTACAGGTACGTTTGCCCTGGCATATGAGCTGAGGAGAGGTGTTGGAGTTCATATGCTTTGGCAAACACTTTGTATCAAAAATCTGGCAAAGATGTCTTCCTCCACAACGATCGATTGATCGATGTGAATGGAGAAATCACGTTTGCCAGGACATAGGAGCTGAAGTGGGTATGGATGTTTGGGCGGAGCCCCTATGTCCTGGCAATCGCCAGGCCCCTTTTTCTTCTTGCATATTTTTTGGCAGAGATTTTTCATCCACATCAATCGATGCGAATGAGGAAATCTGTGCCGTTCATTTTTTCTTTCAGCCCAGAGGCTGAACGGAAAAAATCTCATTACCTGTATGCTCAATATAAGGAGAATAGCAGAAACTCCTAATGCTGGCCATACATGTAATGATTGCGGAGACCCTCAAATGCCAGGGCAGTACAAACACATCACATATGACCCCATTTTAGAAAGAAGACACCCCAAGGTATTTGCTGAGGGGCATATTGAGTCTATGAAAGATTGAACTTTTGTCACAAGTTAGCGGAAAGGGAGACTTTGTGAGAAAAACAAAAAAATCAAATTCCGCTGACTTGTGCCAAAAAAAAAAAAATATGAACTCGCCATGCCCCTCACAGAATACCTTGGGGTGTCCTCTTTCTAAAATGGGGTCACATGTGGGGTATTTATACTGACCTGGCATTTTAGGGGCCCTAAAGCGAGAGAAGAAAAATGCGTAAAAATGCCCTCCTAAAAGGTACTCATTGGATTTAGGGCCCCTTTGCACCTTGGCTGCAAAAAGTGGCACACATGTGGTATCGCCATACTCAGGAGAAGTAGGGCAATGTGTTTTGGGGTGTATTTTTACATATACCCATGCTGGGTGAGACAAATATCTCTGTAAATGGACAACTTTGTATAAAAAATGGAAAAGTTGTCATTTAAAGAGATATTTTTCACACCCAGTATGGGTATATGTAAAAATACACCCCAAAACACATTGCCCTACTTCTCCTGAGTACGGCGATACCACATGTGTGACACTTTTTGCATCCAACATGCGCAAAGGGGCCCAAATTCCAATGAGTACCTTTAGGATTTCACAGGGCATTTTTACGCATTTGGATTCCAAACTGCTTCTGACGTTTAGGGGCCCCTAATATGCCAGGACAGTATAAATACCCCACAAGTGACCCCATTTTAGAAAGAAGACACCCCAAGGTATTCTGTGAGGGTATGGTGAGTTCATGTAAAAGTTTATTTTTGTCACAAGTTAGTGGAATATGAGACTTTGTAAAAAAAAAAAAAAATCCATTTCCGCTAACTTGTGCCAAAAATAAAAACTTCCATGAACTCACTATGCCCCTCAGCGAATACCTTAGGGTGTCTACTTTCCGAAATGGGGTCACTTGTGTGGTATTTATACTGTCCTGGCATATTAGGGGCCCCTAAACGTCAGAAGCAGTTTGGAATCCAAATGCGTAAAAAATGTCCTGTGAAATCCTAAAGGTACTTGTTGGAATTTGGGCCCCTTTGCGCACCTTGGCTGCAAAAAAGTGGCACACATGTGGTATTGCCGTACTCAGGAGAAGTAGGGAAATGTGTTTTGGGGTGTATTTTTACATATACCCATGCTGGGTGAGAGAAATATCTCTGTGAATGGACAACTTTGTATAAAAAAATGGAAAAAGTTGTCATTTAAATTTTTGGAAAAAAAAAAATATCCATTTCCACTAACTTGTGACAAAAAATAAAAACTTCCATGAACTCACTATGCCCCTCAGTAAATACCTTAGGGTGTCTACTTTCCGAAATGGGGTCATTTATGGGGTGTTTCTACTGTCTGGGCATTGTAGCACGTCAGGAAACAGGACAGGCGCTCAGAAAGTCAAATTGCGGAAATTCACTTTTTTGCACCATAGTTTGTAAACGCTATAACTTTTACCCAAACCAATAAATATACACTTATAGAATTTTTTTTATCAAAGACATGTAGAACAATACATTTAGTGAAAAATGTATAGAGAAATGTAGTTTTATTTGGCAAATTTTCCAACAGAAAGTGAAAAATATCATTTTTTTGCAAAAATTTCGCCAAAAAAAGTAAAATATCAAAAAAAAGTAAAAATGTCAGCAAGAATGAAATAGCACCAAATGAAAGCTCTATTACTGAGAAGAAAAGGAGGTAAAATTGATTTGGGTGGTAAGTTGTATGCCCGAGCAATAAACGGTGAAAGTAGTGTAGTGCAGATTTGTAAAAAAAGGGCCTGGTCACTAAGGGGGTATAAACCTGTGGTCTTCAAGTGGTTAAGGTGAAATAGGGCCATGTCCTTAAGGGGTTAAAGGAGTTGTTTCACAAAACTATTTATCACCAGTCCACAGGACTAAATAGTTGGATTTGCTAAGACCCCATTTATCCCGAGAATGAAGAGGGGTCCCTCAGTTACCTCTCTGAATGAAATGGTAGTGTGCATGCCTCCCCACTGCTCCATTCACTTCTATGGGACAAGAACAGGACTTCCTCTAAAATTCGCATAATGGCCAAAAAATGGATAACACACTAGAAAAATACAGTTGCGTGCATGAGCCCCTAAAGTGGTTGTCCGAGATTTCTCTTCTGATGGCCTATTCTCAGGATAGGTCATAAATATCTGATGGGTGAGGGCCCTACACCCGGCACCTCGCCGATCAGCTGTTTAAAGAGACTGCAGGGCTCCAGTGAGAGCTTTGGCCTCCTCCCAGCTTACCAAGCACAGCACTGTACATTGTATAGCTACTGTGCTTGGTATTACAGCACAGGCCCATTCACTTCAATTGCCCATTCATTTCAATCTAAGTCATTTGAACGCTGCACGGTGATGTCACTGGGTTAAGAAGAGGCCGTGATGCTCAGTGAGTGCCTTGGTCTCTTCAAACAGAAGACCCTCAGCGGTCAGACCCTCATCGATCAGATATTGAGGACCTATCCTGAGGTGGCTGAAGGCTTTACTGAGTAGCTGAAGGCAGTGAGGAGACAAATGCTGGGCACAAATGCATTGCACAAGAACAGGTATGGGGAAGATCCTGTGTGTATCAGCAGTGTCATTGTACAGCTGGGACTTGTAGTCCTACACATACAACATACTGCTAAGTCTCCAAGCAGGCAAACATGTCACTCAGGGCAGCACTTGTATTCACTCCCTTTGCAGAGCAGGGGGAAGGGCAGAGATTACTGTTATTGCAGATAAAAAAGGGCCAGAAGAGAACCAGGGAAATGAGGAAATCGTTAATTTCTAACGATAATTTGTTTTCCCTTAGTCCTAACAGCAGCACAGATGGGGTTAACCACCCCCCGTGGACTGGCAGGACCGGCAGAATGTTTAATGAGCCCAAGACTAATAACTCAATTTAACAATTAAGTGTCTCCTTAAAAGGAGGAAGTCAACCCCCAGCCCACTGTGTTTATAGTAAGAAGAAAACTAGACTTACTAGGGTGGGAAATTTGTGTGCTGCTGTTAGGACTAAGGGAAAACAAATTATCGTTAGAAATTAACGATTCCCTTACGTCCTACCAGCAGCACAGATGGGGAGATAGCAAGAAGAAACCCCTAGGGAGGGCCTTCCTGCCTGGCAGAACTAAGAATAGTCTGCCCAAAGGCCGAAAACTCAGCTAGACTGGCATCTAGTCTATAATGGGAGATGAATGTCGATTCAGAGCTCCAGGAGGCAGCTTTGCAAATCATGTTGAGAGGCAGAAGACTCCTCTCGGCAAAAGAAGTAGCCACAACTCTAGTAGAGTGGGCCTTCACGAATCCCGGAGGGTCCAGAGATTGTGGAAACAAGGGATTCCTTAATAGCCTCCTCAATCCACCGACTGATGGAAGGTTTGGATGCCTTACAGCCTTTAAACTTACCGGCAACAGGATTAGCAGATTCTCATCTTTCCTGAACTTCTTGATCTATCCACATAGATCCGGAGACATCTCGAGACGTCCAGAGGATGTCTAGCAGGTTCCTAGGAGGAGGTGGTAGATGTCGACAGAACCGGGAGGAATATCACCTGGTTGATGTTCTGGAAGGAAGGAACTTTAGGCCTACAATACGGGAGGAATCTAAGAAGGTCCCGGTCATGTAAGAATAGGGCTCATGTGCTGAGAGAGCTTGAAGCTCAGAGACCCTCTTGGCCAAAGTCACTGTAAGGAGAAACACAAACTTCCAAGTGACGAACTTGATGTCCACCTCCTCTCACGGTTCAAAGGGGGGAGATGCTAACCCCCTAAGAACTACTGAAAAACCCATTGAAAAAAAAAGGGGTCTCAGTACTGTAGGCTTTAATCTTTCAGCTCCTCTAAGGAACCGTTTGATCAGCGGGTCCTGAGAAAAAAGCCTGTTAAGGCAAGCTGAAATGGCTGAAACTTGAACCTTCAGAGTAGAAGGGCAAGGCCTCTATCAAGGCCGTCTTGCAGGAACTGAAAGAAAGCGGAGAGGGGCGGATCTGCAGACGCCTCCTCAGTTGAGGTACAACAGGATGAGAATATCCTCATAATACAAGAGTAGGCTCTCTTGGTAGAGTCCGCTCTAGAATGAGACAGCGTTCTCAGGACCGACTCTGAAAGCCCTTCTATTCTGGGAAGGGACTGATCAACCTCCAGGCTGTCAGGTTGAATCTGTGCAGATCTGAGCAGAGGTGAGTGTCCCACGACACCAGGGTGTGGATGTGGATGTGGATAGCAGATAAGTGGGAAGGTACAACTCTGCCTAATCCAGAATCACCCCGATCTCTGACAGGAGGGGAAGTGATCTCGTGCCTCCCTGCTGGTTGCTGTAAAGTACCGCATTCATATTGTCTGACTGGACTTTCACCGTTTTGCCCCGGATCTGAGGGGCTAAGTGAAGGAGGGCTAGCCGGATAGCTTGAATCTCGCAGAGATTGGATGAAAGAAGCCACTCCTGAGGAAACCAGGTCCCGTGAACTGGAGAGTTGTCTAGGTGAGCATCCCAGCCTACTTAGGACGCATCCGTAGTCAATATGACCCAGATTGGCTGGGTCATAGACTTCCCGTCTAAAAGATGGCACCACCATCTGAGGGAATACCGAGTTTGCCAAGTCAGGGAGCACAGGGAGTTTAGCCCAGCAGGGCTGCCATTCCATTAGGAGAGGACCTCCGACTGTAGAGGGCGGAGGTGCCATAGAGCTCAAGGGACTGCTTCCGCAGACGCTGACATGAGCCCCAACATCTTCATGAGAGTCCGGATTGGAACTCGCCGGGAACGGAAAGGAACTTGCCGTGTTCTGAACCCGGAATCTTCTTTCTGGAGTCAACTGGAGCGACATCCCAGTGGAGTCGATTATGAAGCCTAGATATCTTACTGAAGTCGACGGGCTCACGTTCGACTTCTACCAGCTGATCCAACCTAGGTGGAACAGAAAGGAGATTGTTACCTGAAGAAGTTGGGTTAGGACCGCTAGAGCAGAGGCTTTCAAAGCCAGTCGTCCAGATAAGGAATGATGGTCAGTCCTTGAAGCCTCAAAGCCGCCACCACAGAACCACCTTGGTAAAAGTGTGAGGGGCAGAAGAAATGCCAAAGGGAAGGGCAACAAACAGAAGATGCCTGACGACACCGGACACCTGGACCGTGATCCTGATATACTTCCTGGAACCAGGATGGATCGGGATGTGCAGATATGCATTCTTGAGGTCCAGGGTTGCCATCACGTCTCCAGGATTGACGACGTGAACTACTGACCTGATGGTTTCTACACGAAACTTCACCTTCCTTATAAATCGATTGAAATATCTCAGATCGATAATCATCCGGAGATCTCCTGAAGCCTTGGGAACCAGAAAAACTGGTGAATAGATCCCTAGGCCCCGTTCTCCTGCCGGAACCTCCTCCAGAGCCCCTTTGCAAATGTAGTCCTGAATGTAGGCCTCTAGGATCGCCTCCTTGGCAGCTTGTAGAAGGTTGATCTTGACAAACCTGTCCAGAGGAAAAGAGGTGTTGTTGACTAAATAACCGTTGGAAATGATATTCAGGACCCAGGGATCCGAGATCTCTTGGATCCATTCTTCTCAGAAGTGGGAGAGACGACTCCCGACGGGTACATGAAGCTTAGGAATGGGGAAGCTTATTGGCAGGACGGCAGGAGTAACGGGAATTAACCAAGAGCCTCGAAGAGGCCCGTAGTCAGGAGGTGGATTTTCCATCTTTGGCTCCTCCACGAGAGCACCTCAGCCTTTCGCTGTGCTCTCCAGTCACTACAAGAGCTTGTTTGCTGGCCAGACCTGCCACCGCGGTCTTGTCTGCCCTGCCCTCGAAATGACTGCTGGGGAAGGCTCTTCACCTTCTAGTCTGAAAGGCCCTCCATGATCTTATCTAGCTCCGAACCGAACAAACGGTTGGGCTCGAATGGAAGGCCATATAAGCTGTATTTTGAGGAATTGTCAGCGACCCAAGGCTCAAGCCAAAATGGAATATGGGCCGCGAACCCCGGGCCATGCTATATATAGGCCCCTGACATTATTTGATAGTATTGTTACAGGGTGCCAAAGGCGCACTTGGTCTCCCATGAGCCACAGACCTGCTGCTTAGCTTCAAGAGCAAGGATCTGTGTTTGGCCTCGCTCCCAGGACTTGCTTCACATCAACTTGAATTTGATCCAGGCGAGATCAGAGGAACGTAGAGACTTCAAAAGCCGCTATGGCTGTGGAAGCGAAGCCGCAGCTGCCGTAACACCCCGTCTTAGTTTGCACTCTGCAAGGGGGTCCTGCAGCTAGACCCATCGTCTGCAGGAACCAGAGTGCGCTTGGACAACTTGGCAATAGCCATGTCCACCTTGGGAATGGATCCCCACGAATCCACCAAGGGTTAAGCCATCGGGAACATGGATTTAACTTCTTTGTTAAAACCGGACCTTTTCCAGGTTTTTTCCACTCTATATCATGACAGAGAGGAGGGTCTCATCCGCTTTGAAGACACGATGTGCCCGAGTAGCGGGAACGGGAGGCTCCCCACAGTCAACATCATGGTCCCCCGACCTGATGGACTTGAGCAACTTCTGTGTCTTTCCAGGGGAGAAAACACAACGTCAGCTCCTCCTCATCCGAGGAGGAAGAAACTAAGGAGACCAAAAGGTCTCCTTACCGGGACAGAGGTCTCCATAGGGGCCTGGGCACGAATAGGAAGCCTTTCCATCCAGCAGGCCTATGACTCCTTTAACAGAGCCATTGATACATATCCTGCAAAGTAGGTTCACTAGAGGTCCGAACCTCTAACGGCAGCTGTAACACCTGGTGTAGGTTAGGTCAACAGACCAAGGGATTCCCAACCGGTCTCCCAAACTGGTCTTAGCCCAGCCTTAAGCTGTTTAGCTTCTGCGATCTCACGAGTGCAGGTATGATCAGCTTACAATAACCGTTGACTGCTGCAATGGTAGCAGGATAGATGCTTCCTCTTGAAATCCACTTTCCTGCCTTCCGAATCCCGCGGAGAAGACATCACTGCGGGAAAAAAAGAGACAAATAAAACATTTGTAAACCACCTATCTGCGCAGGAAAGGTAGAAAAACAGACCGGAGGCAGCTGAGGAAAAAAACACCACAAGTGGAACAACACCAATTTTAGGACTCTGGGAGCTGGCTGAAAAAGCATATGCAGCCAGAGACTGAACTGGAGCACACAGCCTCCAAAAATAGGGGAAGGGAAGGATAGCCAATCCACCCTTCCCCCAGTAAATCCTCCACAGGAAGACGCATAAAAAATCGTGCCCGTGAAAAATCACGGCCGGATTACCCGGAGGTGATGCAAAAGGAGAGTCCCCGTGTTACCTCCGGAAGATGGCGGCGCACAGGGACCGGGATCCCGGACCAAGGACGCCGCCAAAATACCCCAGCCAGGCGCACTGCGCGGGGCCGGCAGCAAACAAGCTGCCGGCCAAACTGACAAGGTACCTAGGAAAAAAGGGCAACGCCGTTACCCAAACGAAAAGAAGGCTCCCTGCACTTTTCATAAGAAAGGGGGGAACAAACCGCCTAGTCCACCTGTCCAGGAGGACAGAAAAAAACACAGTGGGCTGGGGGTTGACTTCCTCCTTTTAAGGAGACACTTAATTGTTAAATTGAGTTATTAGTCTTGGGCTCATTAAACATTCCGCCGGTCCTGCCAGTCCACGGGGGGTGGTTAACCCCATCTGTGCTGCTGGTAGGACGTAAGGGAATATAGATTTTTTTTATTAAAACTTATATATTGCTGCCTATCAGATTTACAGTGCTATATATATTTTTTTTCATAACTCAGACAACCCATTTAACAACGTAAAAAAAATTTCCCAGAGACAGGTAGCCATTTTACATCATCTACAGAAAGGCAGACATATAAATCCATACAGCAATGTAGTTACTGTACTAACCATAATAAAAATCATGATTCCACCATTAGT
The DNA here is from genome assembly GCA_033119425.1 of Bufotes viridis. Classification (NCBI taxonomy): domain Eukaryota; kingdom Metazoa; phylum Chordata; class Amphibia; order Anura; family Bufonidae; genus Bufotes; species Bufotes viridis. The sequence continues at coordinate 9,690 of JAKVIS010006082.1, forward strand.
ACTATTTTCTTATCACATAAATGTGTGCTATGACCTGACCCAGCACATGCATGTCATGTAACACTGCTGCTTACTGAATGTCAGGGATTATATGATGTGACAAATGTCCCATTACTGATGCCATGTTTTAGTTAGGTTATCAATACTTTAGATAGGAATGATGCATGGGCTATACCATTCTACTGCATATAGGGGTCACACGACTGATATAAGAAAGGTATGTATGCAAAATTTTAAATTGCAAGTTGTATGACATTCTATTCCTTCTTAGATAGACAAATAAAAAAAAATAAAAAAAAAATGGAATATCCCTTTAATTTGTTGAGCAAAGAACATGTCATACCAGTTATTTCATTAAGAAACACTGGTCAAATTCAAGGCAGATCTCTTCACATAGTACAATGTATAACTATCATGATTGGTAGCAAATAAATCCAAAAACAGCATTTCTACATTTGTAGGTGCTCTATCAATAAGAGGAGAACACCCCGTAGCAAGTACAGTGGTTCTGTCCAGTGAGCAATGACATCACAAACTGTCTCTATGATGTAACATTCCAAACGTTCTATCGCTAAGGGAACGGAACCTTCTGCCAGTAACCAGCGGACTTAGTGACAACTCACCACCACATCACTTCATCTTCACACCACAACAGGCGGTAAGTAAATTGCTAGGGTACTAAAACAAGGGCTGTATTACATTTGTGACAATAGGACCTATTCCTGGTCACTTATGGGGCATGGGGTAACTGTACCATAGGCAGAGTTGTGCCAGCTGTCAGAGGACTCTTATACATCTCAGGTGCTGATGTTTCTGAGAGGCACCCTGGGGAGACTAGATACAAATCCAAGTCATTCCGAAAGACGTATAAAGCTGGGATGGAGTCCTTCTCCTGGACAGGTAGGGGAACTGAATGAACAAATACATTTCACATGCCAGTCTTAGTAAAAAGCCCGCTGGTGAAAGTAACAACCAATTTATTTGGAGGGGAAGGGTTCATAATAAATTTATCACATCTGTGAGGCCTGTGCACCATAGCCTGAAACAATAAAAGTTGCAAAATACCTTTTGCAAAAATTTCATGACCTTTTTACACCAAAAAACCTTTGTAAAACCTTTGTAACTGGCTTTTGGTTATTTGCTAGCCATAGACGGTGAAGCTTGTGCTGTTATTGATGAGGAATTTTGCACCAAGATTGAAGATTCTTATTGAATCCCTTCTCCTGGATGGGGTTTATTGGTCTTTGGTTTAACAATATGCTTTCCAACTTCCTACAATCTACTGGTTGTGATAGGACTGATTTT
>JAKVIS010006083.1:0-10969 GCA_033119425.1 Bufotes viridis
TGTACCTTAGGTAAACAATAAAATACGGGCAATCTGCCTGGGGTGCCCATGATGAAAGTCGTATTCTTGCTGAGTTAAAATTCCCTGTTGGAGGCCGCTGTCGCAATATTGTGTCAAGACTAACTTGTACTTCTCTGTGGGATCCCTCTTTATAGGGACATAAGTTGGAAGTCTTAAAGAAAAATCAGGGAAAGAGTGCGCTATATAGTGATTTTGTGTGTGGAGCCTTGCACCTTATACTGCGAACAATGCATTCAAGTTTGCAATGATTGGTACAGACAAAAACTTGGGACCGCAATGGGGACCCCCGTTTCATGTACGTTTGCTAATATGTATCTCGCTAGAGAGATAGGCTCGTCTTGTCAGTATCGAATCCCTTCTCTCAATTCCTAAAATGCTTTTTTGCTATGTCGATGATGTTTTTATTGTGTGGTCGGGTAACAGGGACCAATGTGAGGAGTTCATACATTACCTCAATAATAACGCCATGGGGATGAAATTCACCCTTAATTTTGGTGGTGCACGACTGGAGTTTCTGGATGTGGCTGTGATGGCGGGTAGCGACGGCTTAGTCACGGAGGGGCTACCGTAAGCCCACGGCGACCAACTCCTTGCTCCTCCACGACAGCTTTCATCCAGAGACAGTCAAGAAGTCGCTGCCATACGGGCAGTTTATTAGATACGCTAGAATCAATAGTTATGTAGAAGGGTACCGGCGTAAGCGTCTGAGCTAAAACACCGACTAATGGAAAGGGCTATCCCCAAATAGTCCTGGACAGAGACATGGATGAGGTAGAGAGGAGGTTTTCCCAAGCTGATCTTCTCCGTAAGAATAGGGATGCCAATAGATCAAAGAATCCAAATAGGGAGCATAGAACAGGTAGATTCGCTTTTCTTTCAGAATTTAGCCCCATGGCGGATCAGATTCGTACCGCTATCCATAAGAATTGGGATATACTAAGCGGGATAGCACCCTTACAGAATTGACTGAACAGAAACCCATCATTGCATTCAGATGAAGCCACACATTGCGTGATAAACTAGTCAGGAGTAGACTAGCCCCTTCACGGTCTAATCAGTGGCTTAAGATGGACCGTCCTCTGGGCAATTTTAAATGTGGGAGTTGCTCCTGTGCAAATACAACTCTTGTAAAAAGACCTTAGTGGTCGCAGGTATACACCACAGGGTATGCAGCTTCATCAACTGCAGGAGTACATATGTGGTTTATATGTTAGAGTTTTTTATATAGGCAAAACCATTAGGTGCCTTTATGAACGCAGTCCGCGAACACATCAACTCCATAACCTCAGAAAAAGGCTGCCCTAGGGTGATAGAACATGTGACTTTGGCACACGGTGGTGACGTTAGTTCCCTCCTTCTCGGGGTTGGAGATTGTGCTACCTCCAGCACAGGGGTGATAGACACCCTCCTTCTCCTCCAACGAGAAGCAAGATGGATATTCCGCACCAGGGCAGCGGAAGGGCTAGGGGCTAAATGACCGCACTGATTTAGGTATGTTCATTTAGTTGACGGAGTATGGGCGGTTGTTCCATTGTGTGCGTTGCACCTCCAGCTCTTAACCTGACATGTTGTGCGGTTACATCACCCTCCTAGCTTTTATGTGCCTGTTTGAACACGCTCCTGTTGCCTCAACATTCTGTGGTCTTGACCCGCTTAGTGTGAATTGTAGCATATGAGCATGCGCTTTCCCCACCACGCATTGTTGTACTCTGCTATGATGTATATCTGTGTTTGATACATTGTCTACTAAGATGTCCGGATATTACAGTATTTAGGAAGATTTACTGTTTTATGTTTTGTTTGCTATTTGTACCTTGCTATGTTTTTAAATCTTCTAGGAATGCCGTGGCACCGTCACTGATTTCTCAGCTGGTGAGGGAGCGCACGGCTTAAGAAGGCAAGCGCATGCGTGCGTGTGCACGTAGCAGCCCGACGAAGCACGCTCAGCCGAAACGGCCGTCGCTTTACCTACTGCCCGACATTGCCTACACGCTGATCCTTTGAATAAAAGCTGAATTTTTCAACTCCACTGGTGAGTGCCGCCCTGTTCCTACTCTTATCATCCAAGCTTAAAGAAAAATCGCCACCAAATTACAAATCTGCCATCAAAAATGACCTGTTTTAAGCTACTGATCCAGCTATTGATTTTTACACTGGATTTTGACACATGGACTTTATGGAAAAAAATGCCACAAAAGAGTGTGTGAAGGGAAACCTAAAAAATACATTTTCATGACAAACTATTTATTGGAAGTTTTTAGCATGGGCATATTATGGGAATAAGATTATTAAATTGAATACTGCATATATTTTTCATGTGTTTATACATATTGTAAGAGGGTGCAAGGTACCGTGGTCGATGGCAGGTACGTGTCACCGAGGTTCCTGGCCTCGGTGAGGTAAGAGCCGGGTTTTCGTGTGTCAGCAGCAGCTAGTGCTGTTTGACACCTTGTTTTTAGTTTGGCTGCAAAGCCAATCCGGGCCGGCTCTTACTGGGAGTAGGCAAAGAGTTGGGTGGGTGCCTATTCCCCACGGTCCAGGCCGGACTTTATCCGGGCCTTTAAAGGCAGCCTCCTCAGCAGCTGAGTGTGATTGTCCTGGAGCTGCTGTTAGGCTGTGGAATCACTTGAGTTTGGGAGTGCTGATCCATGCTGTGCTGTGTGGAGTTTTCTGAGCTGGAAGCAAGACCCCAAGCAAGGAGGAGTGCAGACGGCCTGGAAGCCGGAGGTCGATCGCCTTGCGGCTGGACTGACAGCCAGGTGCGAACCTGCACCTAAAGCCTCCCAGGTGACAGGAACCTGTTTTTGACTATTTCGTTTTGCTGCACGTTTTCTGATGGGTGTGAATTAACACCAAGTGACTGTTTGCTGTGTATTTGCTACAAGTGTGAATTAAACACTGTTTGCTACACTTTCTGGACTCGTTTTGCCTCTATACTGCACCCGCACTGCTATCTACCAGAGCGACTCCTCACAATATATATATATATATATATTCAATTGTAGCTAGCACACTCAAGAGGTCAGGGCCATAGAGAAAATAGATTTAATGGGCACAATATGCATAAATAAAATCAGACCGGCAATAATTACAAAAAACTACTATACTGAAATGCTCTAATCCTAGAATGGGTGACATAGACGTACGTAGTGGATTGGTAACAATAATCGCTGGGAACCCGACTGGTATTGTCCAAATATAGCATACATTTAAGTTTCAAACAAGTACACTAATAGTCTGGATCCTGTAGTGTGGTATAATGATAGGTGGATGGAGTTGAATAGAACTTGCAACGTTAGAGATCTCTTATGAGTATTCGATAGTTCAGTCCTTATTTAAATCCACATCTTGACCAGTCTATGGATAAATAGGATAAATGGGGATCCCCCTTTATAAAGATGCGGAGCGGCGTCCCGCTCTTACTTCATGTGTGGCGGCGTCCCGTCACTACTAGTAAATGGAAGCTCTTAAGGTAAAAGTGGAAGGGTAGAACTTACCCGACCGTGAGGCAACTGTGCTCCCTGTGTTGCGATTTTTACAGGTCGTATGTTCATATTGTGTATCTCCTGCAGTCATGTCTCTTTGAAGCGGATTTTTCAAAACTATTTCTTGAGGCAAAGGCGTCTAATAAATTTTTCCACCCCTAGAAACGTGTCAAATTTGTTCAATGCAATGGTTGGAGCAAATTTTAATCCTTTATTTAGTAAGATGTACAGGCACTCGAATATGGAAACTGCAAAGGGTAAATTTAATAGACACAATAATAGCAATTCATCAATATAAAACAATTTCTCAGATATAAAAATTATTCTATCATTCAGTATAAAACAACAAGAAATGCCGCAAATCAATGCCTCAAATCAATCTTCCATCATCACAAAAATGCCGCAAATCAGTTTTCCATCATCACATGTAGGTATTACCACATGGAAAACTGATTTGCGGCATTTTTTGTGATAATGGAAGATTGATTTGAAGGCATTGATTTTACAATTTTATTAAAAGTATGATATATTACAATTTTATTTATTTTTAGATAATTGATTATTTATATTCATTTAATATTTTGTGCTTTATGATATAGGTAATGTGAATATTTAATTCCATATATTTTAATTCCTTTTTGGAAAACACACCAGAAACGCATTGGAAACGCACCTTGACACAAATGCGTTTTTCACTACGCTGCAATGAGAAGACCCGAACAATAATTGTATGTAAGATTTTGAGAATCAAAGGTTGCTTAAATAGACTTTTTAACATTTTGAGATTAATGAAAACTACTAACCTCTATAGGTAGTAAATAGAGTTGAAATGAATCTCTAATTCTGGAGGAGAAATCCCTACAATGGACTATATAAAGGTGGATATCTCCTTTCTGTAAGGTTTGTAATCCAGTCCATATTTTCGAAGTGATGGGAACCCCTATATAGGAGGGGTATCTACAGGGAAATGGCTGCCACTGAGGAAGGGTGAAATACAAACCCCGAAACGCGTATGGTGTTATTTTCCCTGTAAACTGAGACTGGATGTGGAAGCCCCTCTATAACATTGATTACTAAATATTACACCCTCATCATCCTGTAAGAAATTGTGCGGACTCTGAGCGGGAATACAGCTAAAACACGCTGGTAAGAGAGGAGATGCACGTGTTACTCCGATGAGACGCCGCTGACCGGAGACCTGCCACTACAGAGCGAGACCCCCGATTTTCAGGAGAGAACATTGCAACGAAGGGAGCACAGTTACCCTACAGTCGGGTAAGATCTACCCTGTACTTGTACCTAAAGAGCTTCCACTTTTACCTTAAGAGCTTCCATTTACTAGTAGTGACGGGACGCCGCCACACACGAAGTAAGAGCGGGACGCCGCTCCGCATCTTTATAAAGGGGATCCCCATTTATTCTATTTATCCATAGACTGGTCAAGATGTGGATTTAAATAAGGACTGAACTATCGAATACTCATAAGAGATCTCTAACGTTGCAGAGACCAATACATTAATACAGTCCTATTCAACTCCATCCACCTATCATTATACCACACTACAGGATCCAGACTATTAGTGTACTTGTTCGAAACCTAAATGTATGCTATATTTGGACAATACCAGTCGGGTTCCCAGTGATTATTGTTATCAATCCACTACGTACGTCTATGCCACCCATTCAAGGATTAGAGCATTTCAGTATAGTAGTTTTTGTAATTATTGCCGGTCTGATTTTATTTATGCATATTGTGCCCATTAAATCTATTTTCTCTATGGCCCTGACCTCTTGAGTGTGCCCAGCTACAATCGAATATATATTTTTAACTTTGGTCTAGTGGGTGTGGCTTACTAGCGAGGTGCACTCTCATCTGATCTCACCCTACCCTAGTGCGACTTCTCTTTTTCTCCAATATATATATGTATATATATATATATAATGGATAGATAAATAGATCCTACCCAGGAGTCCCAGGAGTAGGCAGCACTAAACATGAAATTTCATCCAATTTATACCTTGTAATGAGCAACCTGTAAGACATAACTTGGAAAAATACTGACTCCATGGAAAACAGAAACAAGGAGGACTAAAATATCTCCAAATATAAAGAAGGATAAAAACAGGATTTAATTGATAAGACTACAGCACAGAGTACAGAGTACCTACAGCACAGAGTACAAGCAACATGGATCTTCAGACAGACCCCAGAGCTGAGCATCTGAAGGTGTCTAAATGTAAGAGCACCCAGCTCCATCACAAAATCTAATAGTCCTTCTAAAGAGCACACCCCATAGAAGTAAAGAATATGGAAAGCCTCCAGAAAATAGAAAAATACAATTTAGAAAATGAGAATTTAGAAAAAGAAAGCACAAAGCTCGGACTGTAGCCTCAGACAGTAGGGGGTCAGACACTCCAGGAGATCACATACTGTGAAGGCCAGAGAACCAATCAAGCGAGATGAGCTATAAAACATGTCAAAATTAGAGAAAGACCAGGAAACCCTTTTCGCTGATTTTACCTTGAAGGGAGAAGAAAAGAGAAAATGAATGTGCTTTTCTACAGCGAGCAGCCCTCCACCTGGCATACAAAACTGTTCAGGTATTATAAGAATATCACCAGGTATGGTATCAATAAGGGCTGACAGATCAGGATAAAAGACCCACAAAATGACAATGACATCAAACTCACTATCAACATGTACAATAATGGATGCTCACTTTGTAAATGGATGAAGTAGTCCAGCACAAACCACGGATGTAGATTGCCAAATTCCCTTTATTTTCGTTGCGTTAAAAATACAGAAACAGCTTAGCTTGATGTTTGGTACACTCACTCCCAGGGTCTACATGTTTCGGACACAGATGTCCTTAATCATGATAGGAAAATTCCTTGGATACACATTCATCGCAGGTGAGCTGGTTCATCCAAGTTATTTTCATGTACAATAATGCTCATAGTCATCCAGGGCACTGAGGACAACCTCGAACAATTTGAAGATATCTTCCTCATTTTATAAGTCCAGGCCCAAACCTACAAAGAACAGACTACAGCAACAAAGAGCATTGATGATCCTAAATCTACAGAGCCAACCACCAGAGACCCTCTCAATCCTACAGAGGAAACCACTAGTGATGAGCGGTAGGTGCCATATTCGATTTCGACGAAATTCGCGAATATTCGATAGAATATTCGTTTCATATTCGTCGAAATCGAACATTCATCAATATCGCGATTAATATGCGATTTAAATAATCGCGCATATGCGATTGTACCTTAAGGCTACTTTCCTATTGGTTTGATATCTAGAATTAGCGAATATGATGAATGTATTCGTCATATTCCTCAAAAAGAAGATAACAAAGTATTCTCCATCTTCGCTTTAGCTACCTATTCGTCAACTTCGCTAATTCTAGCAATCAAATAGGATAGTTGACTATAGAGACAGCTGTGTTTAATTTACTATGCGATTATATTATAATTTTTTTAATAAATAGAATAATTATAATAATTATCAAGTCCCCCTTATGTGCCACTAGGCCCCCTCATGTGCCATTAGTCCCCCTCATGTGCCATTAGTCCCCCCTCATGTTCCATAGTCCCCCTTCATGTGCCAGTAGCCCCTCTTATGTGCCATTAGTCCCCCTCATGTGCCATTAGTCCCCCTTATGTGCCAGTAGTCCCCTTATGTGCCAGTAGCCGTCCCTCATATGTCAGTAGCCATCCCTCCTTATGTGCCAGTAGCCGTCCCTCCTTATGTGCCAGTAGCCGTCCCTCCTTATGTGCCAGTAGCCTCCCTTATGTGCCAGTAGTCCCCACTTTTGTGCCACTAGCCGTTCTCCTTATGTGCCAGTAGCCCCCTTATGTGCCATTAGTCCCCTTATTTGCCAGTAGGCACCCCCTATGTGCCAGTAGCCGCCCCTCCCTTTTGTGCCAGTAGCCGTAGCCGTCTCCCTTATGTGCCAGTAGCCTCCCCTTATGTGCCATTAGTCCCCCTTATGTGCCAGTAGTCCCCTTATGTGCCAGTAGCCTGTCCCCCTTATGTGCCAGTAGCAGCTCCCTTAAGTGCCAGTAGTCCCCCTTATGTGCCAGTAGTCCCCTTATGTGCCAGTAGCCCCCTTATGTGCCAGAAGTCCCCCTATGTGCCATTAGGCCCCTCCATGTGCCATTAGTCCCCCTCATGTGCCATTAGTCCCCCTCATGTTCCATTAGTCCCCCTCATGTGCCAGTAGCCCCTCTTATGTGCCATTAGTCCCCCTCATGTGCCAGTAGTCCTCCTTATGTTCCAGTAGTCCCCTTATGTGCCAGTAGCTGCCCCCTTATGTGCCAGTAGCAGCCCCTTAAGTGCCAGTAGTCCCCCTTATGTGCCAGTAGCCCCTTATGTGCCAGTAGTCCCCTTATGTTGCCAGTAGTCCCCCTTATGTGCCATTAGGCCCCCTACATGTGTTATTAGTCCCCCTTATGTGCCAGTAGCCCCCTTTTGTGCCAGTAGCGCCCCTTATGTGCCAGTAGCCGTGCCCCCTTATGTGCCAGTAGCTGTCCACCTTATGTTCCAGTAGCAGCCCTTAAATGCCATTAGTCTTCCTTAAGTGCCAGTAGCCCCAAGAAAAAAAAAAAAGAACACTTATACTTACCTCCAGCGATGCGATGCGATGCAGGCCTCTTCTGGGCTGTGTCTCAAGATGTACCGCTCCGGCGGCGCGATGATGTCATCGCGCCGCCTGCACCGGCCTCTGATAGGCTGCCGGCCTAGTGCTGGCAGCCTATCAGGAGGAACAGGAAGAGGACACGCCTCTCCCTCCTCTGCCGCTGCACAATACAGATGACTATGGAGATGAGCGCAATGGAAGCGCTCATCTCCTGATGTCCCCTGGGGCGGGTCCCCTACAGGCCACGGGCCCTCGGTCCATGCCCGAGTGCCCTAATGGTCAGTCCGCCCCTGGAGAATATCAGTGATAAAGAGTAAAAAAAAAGGCAGCGGCCCAGATGGATCCTCCCAGAAATGATCAAATACAGCCCGCCAGATATCCAGGCCACAATAGTAAAGCTCTTCAATATTGTGCTGAGTGCCGACTACTTCCCCAGAGCTGAAACTAGGGTCTTATCACCCCCATAAACAAGAGCGGATACCCGACCAACTATCGAGGGATATGTGTCAGCAGCAACCTGGGGAAACTCTTCAGCAGTATCCTGAATAAGAGGATCCTTAGCATCCTCACCCAGCACAAATTCCTCAGCAGAAGCCAAGCAGACTTCATGCCAAGGTACTGCATCAAGGACCACATCTACACCCTGCAGAGTCTCATCAAGAGCCATGTTCACAATACAAAGCATGGAAAGATCTATGCCTGCTTTGTGGACTTTAAGAAGGCCTTTGACTCAGTGTGGCACCCAGGCCTATTAATTAAACTTCTCAAAAGCGGAATAGGAGGAAAACATACAATGTTATCAGAAGTTCCTACACTTAGAACAGATTCAGCGTGAATAGGAGGAGAACGGCTAATTTCCAGCAGACTCTGGAGTCCTCCTCAGCACCCTGTCTCACCCTCCATGACAACTAGATGTAATTTATGCTTTATGCAGACAACCTCCTGCTACTGTCACCAACTGAGAAAGGTCTCCAAGATAACCTGAAAATTCTGGAGAAATACAGCGCCATCAATCCAAAGCAAACCAACATCATGGTTATCCAGAAGAGAAACCAGAAAGCAGCTGGGCATCCTCCTTCTTGCTAAACAACTGTCCACTTTCAGAAACTGACAGCTACACCTGCCTGGGCCTAGAAATCAGTTAGTCAGGGAGTTTGAAGAAAGCCATAGAAACACTAAAAGACAAGGCACCAGTGACCGTCTGTCTTCTTTTTGCTAACATAATGATGGTATCAAAGAAGATGATACCATCATCGCCCTAATCCTCCTGTATGGCAGCGAAGTCTGGGGCCCAGATACATACCCAGACTGGTCAAAGTGTGACTCTAGGCCAACAGAAATATTCAACCTAGAATTCTGTAAACACCTTCTCCAGGTCTACAGGAAACCTCTAACAGTGCTTGTCAATCACAGCTGGGCAGATTCCCACATTACCTTGATGTCCAGAAGACTGAGCTATTATTCAGAGTCCATCTACATAGCAGCAGTCCCAGCTCCTACCATTACAAAGCTTTGCTACACCAAGAAGACCCAGAAAACCAAAGCACCCTGCAACAAGTCACCCAATACCAGCCCTGACCAAGCCACCAACCAATACAACCTACAAAGGGGAAATCCAGAGGATTATACATAAGAGCAAAGAGGAGTATATCAGCGTCTGGAGGAACGACATACAGAACATCACAAAAGCTGACAGTATACCAGAGCCTGCAGAGGGAGTACAAACTGGCCCCATATATGCAGAAACTCCTCAACCCCAGAGACTGACAGATCCTGAGCTGATAAAGACTAAGTGCCCACAGCCTGCTCATCAAGTCCGGCACCAACATAAGTACATGTCCAGAGAGAGCAGACTGTGCCAGCACTGCGACCAGGAGGCCGTGGAGGATGAGGCTCACTTTCTGCTACGGTGCCCCAAATACTGGGCAGTGAGGGATGCTTACTTTAGGAGACTGTTTGATCTCCACCCAGATGGAGGAGGATGAGAGATTCTCCATACTGTTGGGGGAATAGTAGAACACAGCAGCCATACAGTAGCAGCACAATATACTACTGCCTGCCATAGACTGAGAGGAGCATGATATGTCACGGACTTCTAAACACCCCCCCCCCCCTGGATGTGTTCCCATCCCCCAACAGTACACAATTATTTCCCACTTGTTTTGGCAATGCTAAAATGTATTTAATCATGGCCAATAAAATTGATTTGAATTAGATACATAGACAGAAATTGATAGATACTGGATATGAGATAGATAGATAGATAGATAGATAGATAGATAGATAGATAGATAGATAATGTTGGTCAATGAGTGTTTACTGTGCTAGGGTCAAATGTATTAAAGACTTTAGTAGAAAATCCAGTAAGAAGATTATAATTCATAATCACATAGAGGGTGGAGAATAGACAGGAATATTCAGGAGCTGGAAGTGGTTGGTTGTTATTCCAATAATTTACAGAAATCTCCAGGGCTTGGATCCATGTTCTTTGTTTTTGGCAGTTAGAAAATCAGAAAGATGATATCAAACTGGGTAAAGGCAGGTATTATGTTACACAACAGGGAATAGACACAAAACAATAGAAGGCTTTCTCTACAGGCGAAAAACGAGATGAAGACACAATATGTTTATTACTGCCAATTACAACTAATGTCAATGCACACAGTGATGTGAGAAAGTATTCTCCACACCTCCAGATGTCCCGTTATTGTGTACATTCCTCACAGAACTGTCTTCAATGTTTTAACTCTTTCACTGACATATATGTGCATGCTGATTTTGTCCAAGTTTCCAAAACAATACTTTTGTTTTTCA
>JAKVIS010006084.1:0-10993 GCA_033119425.1 Bufotes viridis
AAACTATGTCAGTAGCACTAGCTGCTGCTGACATTAACAAAAACGGCTCTCACCTCACCGAGGCTATGAACCTCGGTGACACATACCTGCCATCCACGACGGCACCCTGCACCTTACCACACACCCCCTTTGTTCAACCCTGAGGGGTGGACACATGTGAGGCAGTGGACGCGGGAAAGGGCATCTGCATTCCCCTGCAAGCGGCCTGCCCTATGTTCCACGGAGAACTTGAAGTTCTGCAGGGATAGGAACCACCTGGTGACCCGAGCATTCCTCTCCTTGGCCTGGCTCATCCACTTGAGAGGGGAATGGTCGGTCACCAGACGGAACCTCCTCCCTAACAGGTAGTAGCGGAGAGATTCGAGTGCCCACTTGATAGCCAGGCACTCCCTCTCCACTATGCTATACCTGGTCTCGGCGGGACTGAGCTACGGCTCAGGAAGACAACGGGATGCTCTTCCCCGTTGACCTCCTGAGACAGCACAGCACCGAGGCCTACCTCCGAGGCGTCGGTCTGTACGACAAACTCCCGGTTGAAGTCGGGTGTCACCAAAACCGGGGACCCACAGAGGGCCGACTTCAACGCGGAGAAAGCCTCCTCCGCCTTCTCACTCCAGCTAACCTTCCCAGACTTTCGCCCCTTCAATAGGTCTGTCAACGGCGCTGCTATTGTGGCAAAGTGGGGCACAAACCGCATGTAGTAGCCTACCATTCCCAGGAAGGACTTTACCTGCCTGGCAGTGACCGGTCGGGGCCAGTTACGTATGGCTTCCACTTTAGTTACCTGCGGCTTGATGACTCCCGCCCAATTACATATCCCAGGTATTTGGTCTCTTCCAACCCAATCGCACACTTCTTTGGATTGGCGGTTAGACCAGCCTTCCTCAGGGCATCCACTACCGCCTGCACTTTGGGCAAATGGCTTTCCCAGTCGGTGCTGTGGATGATTACATCGTCTAAGTAGGCCGAGGCGTACCGACGATGAGGTCGCAGCACAATATCCATTAACCTTTGGAAGGTGGCGGGGCGCCATGCAGGCCAAAGGGTAACACCTTATAATGATACAGGCCCTGCGGGGTAACAAAAGCAGTTTTTCCTTGGCCGACTCCGTTAAGGGTACTTGCCAGTATCCTTTAGTGAGGTCTAGCACAGAAAAATAACGGGCTTGCCCTAAATTCTCAACAAGCTCGTCTACCCGGGGCATGGGATACGCATCGAACTTGGACACTTCATTTAATTTGCGAAAATCGTTGCAGAACCGCAACGTCCCATCCGGCTTGGGTATCAGGACTATGGGACTGGCCCACTCACTTTTCGACTCCTCAATGACATCGAGCTTCAACATTACTTGCACTTCCTCCGCGATGGCCCGTCGCCGAGCCTCGGGTACCCGGTATGGTTTTAACCGGATCTTGGCCTGAGGCTCAGTGACGATGTCATGTTGGATGAGAGACGTGCGGCCAGGGAGGTCCGAGAACACATCCGTGTTCCGACTGATGAACTCCTGACTTCCTGAACTTGTTTAGAAGACAGGCTGTCTGCAATTTTTACCGTGGTTACTGCTTCACAGGCCTCGAACTGTGGGGCTGGACCCTTCTCACCTAGAAGCCCTGGCCGGGGCTGTTGTCGTCGGCCATGTTCCTATCTTTCCACGGCTTTAGTAAATTCACGTGGTACACCTGCTCCGGTTTGCGCCGCCCTGGCTGGTGTACCTTGTAATTTACTTCCCCTACCTTTCGATCACCTCATAGGGGCCCTGCCACCTAGCTAGGAACTTGCTGTCAAGGGTGGGTACCAGAACCAAAACCCGATCTCCCGGATTGAAGTCCCGTACCCGAGCCTGACGATTATACACCCTACTTTGGGCTTGTTGCGCTGCCTCCATATGCTCCCGGACCAGCGGCAACACCCTTTCCATCCGTTCCTGCATCTGGGTGACATACTCAATGACACTTTTGTGGGGACAGGCTGCTGTTCCCACGCTTCCTTGGCAATATCCAACAGGCCTCGAGGGTGTCTGCCGTAAAGCAGTTCGAAGGGCGAGAACCCAGTAGAGGCCTGGGGCACCTCTCGCACTGCGAACATGAGATAGGGCAGAAGCAGGTCCCAGTCCTTCCCATCTCTAGACACCACCCTTTTTAACATATTTTTTAAAGTTTGGTTAAACCTCTCGACAAGACCGTCCGTTTGCGGATGGTAAACGGACGTCCGCAATTGCTTTATACGCAATAATTTACACAGTTCCCTCATAACTTTGGACATAAAAGGGGTCCCTTGGTCTGTCAGAACCTCTTTTGGCAGGCCCACACGGGAAAACATTTCCATTAACTCTTTGGCAATGAGCTTAGCTGAGGTATGTCGCAGAGGCACCGCCTCCGGATACCGAGTGGCATAGTCGAGAACTACCAGAAAGTGTTGGTGGCCCCTGGCCGACTTTGGTACAGGCCCAATTAGATCCATAGCGATTCGCTCAAACGGGACCTCAATAATTGGAAGAGGTACCAGAGGACTACGGAAATATGGCTGGGGGCTATTTATCTGACAGGTCGGACAGGACTTACAATAATTTTCTACCTCCTTGAACACACCGGGCCAATAAAACCGCTGCAGTATGCGGTCCTGGGTTTTCTGCCACCCCAAGTGTCCCCAAGAACATGTTGGTGGGCAAGCTCCATGACAAGCTTGCGGTACGCTGTGGGCACCACCAACTGTTCAACTGGCTCACCTCGGATTTGGTTCACCCGATACAACATATCCTGAAGAACAATGAACCGCGGAAACATTAATTCAGCCCCAGGTTTCTGGGGTTTACCATCAATTATTACGACACTTTCCCAGGCCCTGGTTAGGGTTTGGTCCCGGTGTTGTGCGGTCCCAAAATTATCTCCGGAGACGTGGAGGTCTGCCAACTCAGGCCCTGGTGGCAAGTCCTCCATGTCTCCCACCATTACACTCAGTGGGGGTGTCTCCCCCTCTATTACAGCAGTGGTGTTCACCCCTACCGCAGGCCCTTCGGACTTGGGCTCCCAGGGCTCTGGCCTCCCACTGGAACCAGGCCACTCATCTAGGGTTACCCCTGTCTCAGGGCTATTAGTCACTTTCACCTCAGGCCAAAGTGACGGAAAACCAGGGAAGTCTCTCCCAATTATCAGTTCATAGGGTACCTTTGAGGAGATCGCCACTTCACAAGTCCATGTGCCGGCCGCCGTGGACAGAGACATTACAGCCGTGGGATAGTCCTTTAAGTCTCCGTGTATGCATACCACCTCAACTTTCCGGCCCGTATACTGGGAGGGCTGTACCAGGGCAGCACTTACCAGGGTTACTAGGCTCCCTGAGTCCAGCAGCGCCACTGCAAGATTATCACCGACTTGCACCTGGCACAGATGACGATTGTCTATTGTCTCGGGGGTGCCGGTCGCACACAGTCTCCGGGCATACATGGAAGCCCGGTACCCATAATTAGTCTCCATGGGTTCTCCCCACTGTGGACAGTCGGCCCTCACATGGCCAGGCTCGTGACACCGCCAGCAGACTATCGGGGCCGTGTCTACAGGGGGTACACCCCGAGCAGGTTTCTCGGGTACCAGTCGACGGGACTGGATGGGAGACCTCCGGGGTTTGACCGGCCCCCTCCCAACAACACCCCCTTTCAAGGTTTTTGTGGCCTCATAGCGCTCCACCAGGTCGACCATGTCCAGGGCATTAGTGGGTGATACCTGGCCGATCCAGTGCTGAAGGGGGTACGGCAAGGCCCTCCAGAAGATGTCAGCCAGCAGACGGTCCAGCATAGCAGCCGGACTTAGAATATCAGGCTGCAGCCATTTTTGCAACCTGTGCAGTAACTCATAGTACTGTGGCCGGGCGGGTTCAGCCGCTTTAAAGTCCCACTGGTGGACCCGCTGAGCCCGGACTAACACGTTCACCCCCAGTCTGGCCAGGATCTCCCCCTTCACCGTGGGGTAATCAGCAGCCTGGTCATCTGCCAAATCAGAGAACACCTGCTGGGGTCCGGATGCCAGGAACGGAGCGACCACTTCAGCCCACTGGTCACGGGGTAACTTTTCCCTCACGGCCACCTTTTCAAAGACCGCCAGATAGGTCTCAAAGTCGTCCGAGGGGGTCATCTTTGGGATCGCTGCACGGACAGCCTTCCGGGCATCGTGGACGTGGTGGGACGCTCCTGCCGCTTGTAAAGCCATCACCTGCTGAAGTAGTAGCTGGTTGGTCTCCTGCTGCTGCTTATTAGCCTCCCGCTGCTGCAGGTTAGCCTCCACAAGGGCTTTTACAACCGCCTCCATTTTGTCAGGGATCACAGGCTGCAACTTTGCCGGCCTAATATAGGACATCCAGTCGTGCCCAGCAGAAACAAAAAATTTTCGGCGTTCACGCCAGCCTCACTGCGCATGCCCGCATCCGACACCAAATGTGGGGAGTCGCTCTGGTAGATAGCGGTGCGGGTGCAGTACCGAGGCAAAACAAGGAGTCCAGAATGTGCAGTAAACAGTGTTTTATTCACACTTGCACAACATAAATGAAAAACAGTCTCTTGGTGATAGTTCACACATAACAGAAATAACGTGGCCAAACAAAAACAGGCCAACACAGGGTTCAGTCACCTGGGAGGTTTAGGTGAGGGTTCACACCTAGCAGTCGGCCCAGCCGCAGGAGATTCCACCTTCAAGTTGCAGGGAAAAACACCACCTTGCTGAGCTCTTTCCTCCAGATCAGAGAATTCCACAACAGTGTTAGCAGCTCCAGGACAATCACCGCCTCACACACAGCTGCTGGCTGTGTTTTATACCCAGCCCAAAACCAGGACTGGATCGTGGGGAGCAGCCACCCACCCTACACTTTAGCTGCTCCCGGTAAGAGCCGGCCCGGATCGGCTTTGCAGCCATGCTATTTAAACTATGTCAGTAGCACTAGCTGCTGCTGACATTAACAAAAACGGCTCTCACCTCACCGAGGCTATGAACCTCGGTGACACATACCTGCCATCCACGACGGCACCCTGCACCTTACCACAATATACATCACCAGATTTAAAAAGTTAAATACAATTACCATTTGAATAGTCAGGTCAGCCCTTGCCATATAACCCTGTATAATGTGAAACTACAGATCCCAGTATGGCCTGATCAGGTGTGAAGGTATGCTGAGAGTTGTTGTTTCACAAAACCCATCATCAGCTGTAGCAGCTACACAGTCAGTGGCAGAATAAACATTTTCACTTAGTGACTTACAGGTGATGTCTCCTCCAGAGTTCTTCTTCGTCTAGACCACCATGATGACATCTTCCACCCACCATTCATCTCTGCAGATTTTTCTGAGATCTCTTCAGCTTCTCACTTTACCAACACATTGGTACCCTGCACACTAAGTCAAACTCCTCTTACTGCCACACACATGGAGATAAATATTATAGCAGCATAGCTGGTGCCCCTGGATATAGTCATGTCCCTGCCAGGCAGGGGAATGTTGGCTCCAGTAAGCAGGGGAACAGAAGAGCAGGGCAGGCCAGACAGGTGCTGGTAGTGGGAGATTCCATTATTAGGGGAACAGATAGGGCAATCTGTCACAAAGACCGTGATCGCCGAACAGTGTGCTATCTTCCCTGCGCTAGAGTTCGGCACATTGCGGATCGGGTTGACAGATTACTGGGAGGGGTTGGAGAAGATCCAGCCTCCAGGGTCCATATCGGAACCAATGACAAAGTTAGAGGAAGGTGGAGCGTCCTTAAAAACGATTTCAGGGATTTAGGTCAAAAGCTTAGGACAAGTGTAGCATCCCCAAGTCAGGGCAATGTATGGAACTAACCTGGGGAATGCCAGTGATGGAGAGGCCGGCACGCTGTTCCTCTGGGGCACTCTCTGGGTTCTTGCGGGACACAGCCAGGTGGAATGTGAGGTGCCCTTGGTGTTGTAGTTTAACGTGCCTATGGCTAAGTCCCTGATATGTCGTGACGCCAGTGCCAGTAAACGGTGGCACACCGTATTTATAGTAGGAATAACAGAGGTGCAGACTTGTAACTTGAAAACAGAATTCCAACTTTACTGAAAACCGTAGAAAATACAGCAGGCAACCTCTTAACACAGTTCTTGTTGCAGAGAATAGACGTTTGTACAGTCGCAGTTACAGCAGGCTTACATCCAGCAAGGTATAACAGAGGGAAAGACAACAGGACTTAGAATTGCAGGTGAACCTTACTTTCTTCCTGACTTGTCCTGACTGGAATTGATGCTTCAAGGCCCCAATGCCCTACTTCTGGCTTATATCCTTGAATCTCCAGTAGACAGTGTACCTCCTCTTGGCATTTAGTACCTCTTGCTCTAGGGATTGCCTCTGCTTGACTTCTGCTGACTCGCTTAGGCCTGAGACATGTGGCCTTCACAGACTCCAGGGTCTGCACTCCTTCCCAGGCCCAGGGCCTGGTGTAGACCTCACAGGCTCATGGCCTGGAGTAGACTGAGCTGAGCTGTCTGACTGAGCTTTCTTTCCCTGACTGGGCCTTATATAGACTAGGGCTACCTAGCTCCCTCTAGTGACTAGAGCTGGAATTACATCCCTAGCCGGCCTGCACATAGCACATTTCACAGTAACAGGGAATTAAATACAATAAATTACATTGCATGGTACAAATAGGACCTTTACCAGCCTCCCCATAAATGAGAGGAGCGACAGCAGCCAAGTGACCCTTCTGTAGTGACGGGCAGTCCAACTCCCGTACACTACATACCCCGCTGCTTTAAGCTGAGTACGCCCTCGTACTCTAACAGGGTACCGCCCGGCTGGAATTTTCACCTGAAAGAGACAAGAAAAACATGCAGGCATACATACTCATCAGTAATCAATTCCATCTGCATTGACAATTATGATCAGGTCCAGCTGGTTGACGGAGAAGTGCGGTGACAAGGGGCGTCGTTCTCTTTCTTCAGGATAAGGAATGGAACTGGGGCGCTGACCTGGCACAGCGGATGTTAGGGAATACCAGGATAGTCCATGACAATGAATGAGTCCATAAAAGCGATATCTCAGAGGCTCGCACACAGGGAGTCCATCTCTGGGCACATAGACTTGAATAAAAATATTTTTAAAGTAATAAATACGGTCAGCAGCACATACATAAAATGACAATACAGGACTCTGACAATACCAGGGCCATGTTATCCTGGCAAGTCCTGCGTATTATTAAAGTGCTGACATAAAAGCCCTTTTCAACCTGAAATGGGGGTTAAAAGGGGATAAAGTGCAAATAAAAGCACAACTTGGATTTATTAAAGTACTTGACGCCAAAATGGTAGCAGCAGGCAGGATGTCCTGGAACAGAAAGAGGCAGGCTGGGAGCAGTGGTTCCACAGTGGCAACTTATTTGTCAAACATGCCACCGGCCGTGGGGAACTGGCAGCAAGCTCTACCAGCCTGGCAAACTTAAAGGGGCAGTTCCTGCAACAAAGATGATGTCCCTGTGAGGATGAGCAAAAATGGCCTAGCAGGCCTGCTCACAGGTACGTATCAAAGGATCCCTGTTCATCAGAGGTAGTGCAGCCCTGTGCTGCTGGTAGTCTGGGCCATGCACCAGGGCCACTTGGAGGGGGTGCCCACCAAAGAGAATGGGCCGGAAACATCACAGGTATTGGGCCTACCCACCTCACTGGCCCGCTGGGTTGCGGACACATAGGAGCTGCTGGTCTCGGGACACGGGCCGGCGCTGGGGTAGACACTTCCTCTGGCCGGGACATAACGCTCCCGTCAAGGCGGACTCGGCTCCTGGCATATGTCAATTTATCCGCTTTTACACGGACCTTGGGTGGCTCAGCGCTAATAGTAGGACTTTGTACTACGGGTTCGGGCGGTACAGGGGTCACAGATAACTCACCACCGCTGGACTGCTGCGCTGTCTTCTTAGAATCTGCCACTTGCCGCAGGCCGTCCAGATGAACTTGCAATATAGCGATCCGCTCCTCCAGGGCGGCGATGTCACTGCTGGATTCCGGCACACTTGCAGCAGGCTCCAATACTTCCTTTCTGCTTGCACAAGTCTGCGGCCACTCCCCCAGACTCGGGAGTTCTCGCCCAACTTCAGGCCCGCCCACATTGTAATCCACGTACAGGGGCGGCATCCCAGGACGGTTGTCTCCTCCCTCTTGGAGGGTTTTGGCGCCAAATCTTCGCGCCACTGAGGACAGTGATGGCGCAGGAAGAAGTCCAATGGCGCCGGCGGCCATCTTGGGCGCCATGATGCAGCTATTCACTGACAGCAAGCAGGATTGTAAAACAGCATAAAAGTCCACAAAAATGCACTTTGAAGTGGCGATTTTCTTCCTCTTGATAGCGCAACACTGCACAGCGCTTCCTGGAGGTTTTTGGGACACTTTTCTGTACGTTTTAAGTCCTCAAAGTTTACTTCAAATAAACAGGCGTTTTGTCACTTGGCAAACTGGTTAAGGCACAAAGTTCACGTTTTTGCTCACAGTCCGTAAAACGTGCGTATCCTGTTCGTGACGCCAAAATGTAGCATCCCCAAGTCAGGGCAATGTATGGAACTAACCTGGGGAATGCCAGTGATGGAGAGGCCGGCACGCTGTTCCTCTGGGGCACTCTCTGGGTTCTTGCGGGACACAGCCAGGTGGAATGTGAGGTGCCCTTGGTGTTGTAGTTTAACGTGCCTATGGCTAAGTCCCTGATATGTCGTGACGCCAGTGCCAGTAAACGGTGGCACACCGTATTTATAGTAGGAATAACAGAGGTGCAGACTTGTAACTTGAAAACAGAATTCCAACTTTACTGAAAACCGTAGAAAATACAGCAGGCAACCTCTTAACACAGTTCTTGTTGCAGAGAATAGACGTTTGTACAGTCGCAGTTACAGCAGGCTTACATCCAGCAAGGTATAACAGAGGGAAAGACAACAGGACTTAGAATTGCAGGTGAACCTTACTTTCTTCCTGACTTGTCCTGACTGGAATTGATGCTTCAAGGCCCCAATGCCCTACTTCTGGCTTATATCCTTGAATCTCCAGTAGACAGTGTACCTCCTCTTGGCATTTAGTACCTCTTGCTCTAGGGATTGCCTCTGCTTGACTTCTGCTGACTCGCTTAGGCCTGAGACATGTGGCCTTCACAGACTCCAGGGTCTGCACTCCTTCCCAGGCCCAGGGCCTGGTGTAGACCTCACAGGCTCATGGCCTGGAGTAGACTGAGCTGAGCTGTCTGACTGAGCTTTCTTTCCCTGACTGGGCCTTATATAGACTAGGGCTACCTAGCTCCCTCTAGTGACTAGAGCTGGAATTACATCCCTAGCCGGCCTGCACATAGCACATTTCACAGTAACAGGGAATTAAATACAATAAATTACATTGCATGGTACAAATAGGACCTTTACCAGCCTCCCCATAAATGAGAGGAACGACAGCATCCAAGTGACCCTTCTGTAGTGACGGGTAGTACAACTCCCGTACACTACACAAGGACCTCAAAGGTAGTATTTCCCGAGATACTGCCTGCACCAAGAGCCACACAAGAAAGGCAGTGGGAGATTAGGGAGGTTAACAAGTGGCTCAAGAACTGGTGTATCAAGGAGGGGTTTGAGTTCCTGGAGAACTTAGCCGACTTCTCTGTCGGCTACAGGCTCTATCGTAGGGACGGGCTGCACCTCCATGGGGAAGGGGCAGCTGTGTTGGGGAGAAAGATGGCTAGAAGGTTGGAGGAGTGTTTAAACTAGGGACTGGGGGGGAGGGTACTTACATTATAGAAGGTGAAGATGTTCTGGTTTGTGAAGTTCGGCCAAACTTCCCCGAAAATGTTCGGGTTCGGGATCCGGACTGCAAAAGAGGGCTGCAAAAGGCAGCAAAATGTAGGTAAATCCCCTGCAAACAAATGTGAATAGGGAAATTACTTAAAATAAAATAAATAAAAATTAACCAATATCAACTGGCAACTTGGAGAAGGAGGAGATGGAATAGGAGGTTGGGGTGGCATCAGGTGGGAATGCTATGGGAGTTAAGGTTCTCATCACAGCCAAAAAGGATTCTCGTCTGCCTGCAGTGCCACAGGCCTCATTCACAGACTCAGGGCCATGGCACCCAGACGGAGGAGAGGTTTACTCAACTTTGGGTTGCCCCGCAAAATAATGGTAAAATGAAAAACAGAGCATTTAATAAAGAAGTGCCCTGGAGGAGACTACAACTTCCAGCATGTCCAGACTGTTATTATGGTACATCTGAGTATATTTACGGGGGGGGCCTTAGGAGGAGAGGACTACAACTCCCAGCATGCCTAGGCTGTTATTATTGGGTAATAGAAGATATTTCAGTGAGGAGGTATATGAGAAGAGGACTACAATTCCCAGCATGCCTAGGCCGTTATTATGAGATGACAGGATATTTCAGTAAAGGGGGTATAAGGCTCAGGCTCACCACTACTCCTCTCCACTGCTGAGCTTCGGCCCCTCCTGCGCTGAGCACATAACAGTGAAATCACCGCAGGTCCTTCAGCTCTTGCATACAGAACTGAAGCTGCTCTGTGGGTTTTTGCAGAGCACAACAGCTCCCTGACCCCCTTCCCACATCCTTTTGTACTGGATTACCCAGTTAGGTTTGTGGGGAAGAGGCAAGAAAAAAAAATAGAATTTAAAATAAAAAATGAAACTCTTTCTACTGTCGCCCCCTCTCTTCGACCCCACCCTAGCCACATGCCCTCGGGTGCCTATTTGTAAATGCCTTATATGCCCCTCATTAAAGGGTCATTTACATCCACCAGTTGTCACTATTCACTCATTTCTGAGCAGTCATAATGATAACTGGTCAGCGCTCACTAAGGAGAAGATCAACAATAAAACTATCATTTATCTTTCATCAATACTTTGCCATGCTATAACAATAACTGTTATCGGCACGATTAATAAATGTTTCTGGTCAGTGACATTTCTACATGTCATTGCTGCTTAGCACACAGCCCGGTCCTAACGATCAGTGGTGTGGACTGTGCTCCC
>JAKVIS010006085.1:0-11002 GCA_033119425.1 Bufotes viridis
CTGTACAACACCGAGGTGTGTTGCAGGCTGCTCCTGTGCACAGAGTCTTCGAGTTCATGTTTCAGGGCA
The DNA here is from genome assembly GCA_033119425.1 of Bufotes viridis. NCBI lineage: Eukaryota > Metazoa > Chordata > Amphibia > Anura > Bufonidae > Bufotes > Bufotes viridis. Next base: position 70 of record JAKVIS010006085.1, read on the forward strand.
TCCAACAGGCCCTGCGCAAAGGTGCACTCCCAAAACAGGTGATAAGATGTTTCCTCCGTGAAAGGGAACCTGGGGCAGTACCAGGTTTTGCACAGGTTGCGGGCGTGCATGAATGACCGGATGGGTAAGCCTCCCTGGATGGCCATCCATGACAAGTCCTTGTGCCTTTTGGTTAACCTGCCTGAAGACACATTCGTCCATACTGTCTCTGCGGTGTCATCAGGGAATTGACTCCACCAAGTCCTTTAATCTGATTAGTTTATGGATCGTCTTGGGTTTCCACAAGTCGGGCTTGAGCCCTCCAGTTGATGTTCCCTCACAAACCTGACAATGTCTCCGTAATACCAGGGAGCGTGCCAGTTGTAAGGGATGGAGCTGTCCCACTTGTCCCAGCCTAGACCCCTCCAGAGGGGCAGGAGGAAGACGCGAGACATGGCCTTGCCCGCAGAGCCGTTTGCAGTTCTCAGAGTCTGGCGAACGCTGTCACAAACAAAGGCGATCCTCAGTAAGGTGGGCAGGTCCGGAATGCCCTTCTCACCCTTGCGGGGCTCTTTGTACATGATGGCTCGCTTGATTCTGTTCATTTTCGATCCCCAAACAAAGCAAAACACTGTCCTGGTGATGGCCCTAGAAACGGGTGAACAGCCTGTCAGATCCGTCCTGCCGCTAGTTCACGTGTGCCCCCGGACTGCCACTCTGGCCACATGGACTATAATAGGGGCGGGGGTGGAGTCCCAGCGGCAGCCCACGGCAAGAGGCCACGGACTAAAAGTACTGCATGTCTTACTTTTAGTCCGGCGGCCTCTCGCCGTGCGCTGCCGGAACTCCGCCCCGTCCCTATTATAGTCAGAGGGACGGAGCGGCAGTCGAGGGCTACGTGAACTAGCTGCAGAGATAGATCCCGACAGGCTGTTCACCCGCTGGAACAGCCTGACGCACTCCCTGCCGCCAGTGTGTAAATAGCCTTAATGTTTCTTGTGGACAGCCACACCAAATCACCCACTCTTAGGTCCGGACCATTTATCGTTTCCTGTCAGCCACACGTTTATACTTGTTGGCCATATTCATCAAGTTATTTTGAATTTAACGCCATATAGAAGACAATGATGAAGAAACCCCCGCCCCCCGCCCGGGAATATCAGAAGTATCATAACCTGAAAATGTGCCAAACTGCGGGTGAAACCCATATGCCCCAAAAAACTTTGACTTCCCAGTGGACTCCTGTCTATGATTGTTTATGGCAAAGACAAAAACAAGGACCAGAGAAAAAACATCTCCAGTAAGTCTCCAGACTCTGATTCGTGCGTTACGTCTGTCCGTTCGAGTGAGGATGAAAAGCCAAAGAAAAAGACAGTTGTGCCCCCAGGCTAGTACAGAACGCCGTCCAGAATCTGGACACAAACTGAGTTCCACGATCCGAGACCACGTCAGAGGGAATACCATGAAGTTCCACAATGTTATCAACAAACACTTGTGGAAGTGTTTAAGCTTTAGGTAGAACCGGCAATGCTATAAAGTGCACCATTTTCTTCCTGAAGAAATAGGCAGATCAGTGATAAAATCCATGGATAAGTGAGTCTATGGTCTGGACAGGATGGGTAATGGAAGTAGGGATCCTGAAGGCCGAGTATGTGTCACCTTTGCGCGTGCATAGACACTACAGGCTGACATATAGTCCTTAACACACTTACGCAACACCGGCCACCAGAATCTACGAGATATGAGGTCGGCCCTGGATCTACTCCCAGGGTGTCCCGTAAGAACCCTACAGTGATGTTCCTCAAGCATCCTGTAACGCAATTCTGATGGCACAAACAGTTTCCCAGAGGAACAAGATTCCGGTGCGTCTCCCTGGGCCTCTAACACCTCCACCTCTAGGTCAGGGTATAGGGCAGATATCACCCCCCCCCCCTTCTGATAGACTAGTACTCGGATTTTCAAAATCAGAACCTCCAGGAAAACTACGTGACAAGGCATCTGCCCTGACGCTCTTAACCCCCTGACGATAAGTGACAGTGAAATTGTATCTAGTAAAAAACAACGACCATCTGGCCTATCTCGGGTTCAGTCATTTAGCCGACTCCAAGTAAGCCAGGTTTTTGTGATCAGTGAACACCGTGATCGGATGAATCACCCTTTCCAACCAACTTCGAAAGCCAACTTAATAGCCAGTAACTCTCTGTTACCCACATCATAATTTCTCTATGCGGAAGAGAGTTTATTAGAGAAAAATGCACATGGACGCCATTTACCAGGTGACGGGCCCTGGGATGAAACTGCTCCTACCCCCATCTCGGACGCGTCCACGTCCACAATATAAGGTTGTGATACATCCGGCTGTACCAATATAGGGGCAAAAAAGAAGCATTCCTTAACCACAAAAAATGCTCGCAACGCCGAATCAGACCACACTGAGACATCCGTCCATTTCTTAGTCACGTCAGTTAAGGGTTTCACCACTGTCCAATAGTTCTGAATTTTAGGTAAAAATTGGTGAACCCCAAAAACCGCATAGGGGCCTTCAGATTTTTGGGTCGATCCCAGTCCAATACAGCACGGACTTGTTCCAGATATATTCGAAAACCCGACGATGACAACAGGTATCCCAAAAATGCACCTCGTGTACAGCAAAAACACACTTCTTTAATTTTGCGTACAATTTATTATCTCTTAGGATTTGTAACACCTATATAACATGATCCTGATGTGTCTCCACGTCTGGAGAATAAATTAGAATGTCATCCAAATACACAACTACAAACCTCCCCATCAGGTGATGAAAAATGTTATTCACAAAATGCTGGAAAATCGCAGGAGAATTGGTCAACCCGAAAGGCATGACCAGGTTCTCAAAGTGACTCTCTGGGGTATTAAAAGCCGTCTTCCATTCATCCCCTTCCTTGATCCTGACCAGATTATATGCCCCCCTTAAATCCAATTTAGAGAACACCTTGGCACCAACAATCTGGTTAAACAAATCAGGAATCAAAGGAAGGGGGTAAGGATCATGGACAGTAATCCGATAGAGTTCAAGGAAATCCAGACATGTCTGAAGACCTCCGTCCTTCTTTATAACAAAAAAGAACCCTGCTGCCACTGGAGATTTGGAAGGTGTCCTTTAGCCAAACTCTCGGCAATATATTTTCTCATGGCCAGTCTTTCAGGTCCAGAAAGGTTGTATATGGGCGTGTATATGGGAGGCATCCCATCACTGAGGAAATTCTCCTCACCTGATGCACTCCCATATATATGGAGTCATTTTTAATGTTGCTTTGTCATGATTAAGGATCAGGATTGTCTCTAAGATCCGAAACGCGTAGACACGACAACTGTCACTGTATTTTTATCGCTTGAACAATAAAGATGAACATTGGTGCTACAAGCTGGACATCTTCCTATTTCCAGAAAGGTTATACAACCGAGATTTGGGCAATTTAGCTCTGGGAATAAGGTTGATAGAACAATCATATTCCCGATGCAGAGGTAAATCCTGGCATCTCGGTAAATACATCGGCAAAATCAGATATAAAAGAGGGTAATGTCTTAGTAGTTAAAACAGAAAAATATGTATTCAGACAATTGTCAATGAAATATTCACCCCAATCTAGAATCTGTCTAGTTTGCCAATCGATGGTTGGACTGTGCTTGCTTAACCACGGTAAACCCAGAACCACCGGAGCAGGGAGACCCTTCAATACATATCACGAGATAGAATCCGGATGAAAGTCACCCACTCTTAATCTGATATCTTGCACCATCTGAGATAAACACTTCTGCGCTAGTGGTGCAGAATCAATAGCAAAAATTAAATTTTTTTTACTCTAATGCACTCGGTGACAACCCGTGCATACGGACGAACTGAGCATCAATCAGGTTCACCCCTGCCCCGCTGTCAATAAACACCTCAATCCCCACAGTTTTTGACTCTAGTGCCACCTCAGCAGTCAGGAGAAATCGGGTACTACCAAGCAAAGACAAATTCACATTTTTTGACTCCTCTCACCCCTCCAAGAGTCAGATGGGAATTTTTTTGACGCTGAATGTATGGACATACTCTGATAAAATGTCCCTTTTGTCCACACAAAGAACACACTCCCTTATTATGACCAGTATGCTTAAAAGCAGATCCAGGAGAAGCTCCCCCTAACTGCATGGGTTTGTCCCCAGACATGAACCCAGGAATATCTTCACCCAAAGTGTCACAGGAGGACGATACAACATGTGATAGTATGTCCTGAGAGTGGGGGCCCCTAGATCTCTCTCTCAGGCATCTATCAATGCGTATGGCAAGAGACATAGCGGCTTCCAGAGACACAGGATTCCCATAAAAGGCCAAAGTGTCCTCCAGCCCCCAGTGTCCAGATCATCCTTGACAAAACTGCCTATGGAGACCTGGATCATTCCACTCAGTAGCCGTAGCCCACCTACTAAACTCAGAGCAGTAAATCTCAGTAGAACCATCTCCCTGACAAAGGCAATGCAGCTTGGTTTCGGCTAGGGATGTCTAATCCGGATCGTCATAGATAAGACCCAAAGGTTAGAAAAATTCATCCACTGACCGGAGAGACTGCGATCTGGTCGGCAGAGAAGAAGCCCATGACTGCGTATCCCCCTTAGGCCTCATGCACACAACCGTTTTTTTCGTTCTGTTTTTTGCGTTCCTTATATGGAACCATTCATTTCAATGGTTCTGCAAAAAAAAGGAAGTTACTCAGTATGCCTTCCGTTTCCGTATTTCCATTTTTCTGTTCCGTTCAAAGATAGAACATGTCCTATTATTGTCCGCAGAACGGATAAGGATAGTACTGTTCTATCAGGGGTCAGCTATTCCGTTCCGCAAAATACTGAAAAAGCCATACGGTCGTGTTCATAAGGCCTTAAGCAATGAAATAACCACACCGACTCGCTGTTTCTCATCCCCAGATAAGTGTGGACGTAGCCTAAAATACAGTTTGCACGCCTCTCTAAATAAAATGAAATTATAACATCCTACAGAGAATCTGTCCAGGAGGGCAACTTTAGGCTCCAGATAGGCCTGGTTTCCACCATCACCACCGAGACCAACAGCCTGTGGTCTCTGCATCTGCGAGACGGTCGTGCGGAGATCGGCTACTTTGAAATACCGCTCCTGCAACTGTCCTGCCAGTGCAGCAATTGGATCCATGTGGGAAGGAAAGGAAATATGGCCTGAAAACTAGGGAAGGAAGATGGACACCTCCTAGAGAAAACCCTATAAAAGCCCTGACTGACTACCAGTATGAACAGAACCCCAAAGGTAGGTGAGTTCATACGCAGGAATACCTAGAGTCCTATCTAGCCCTATAGGACCCTGGTACTAATGACAGGAAAGAGACATCCTGTTCTTCCAAAAGGAAGGATGAACGGGAGTCTCCCTAAGGCCTAATATAAAACAACAAAGAAATGCACCACACAAAAAATACAAATGGAAAGGTAACACTTAACTTCCAAGAAGCTATGGCTATGGGAACTCAGCCGAAATACAAACACCAGCTATCCACAGGTCCAACTGAAGCTATAAACTGCACAGCATTGTAGGAGAAACAACTATAAATAGGCAAAGTTAAATGACGACAATAGCAACACCTGGAGGTTAAGGCTGTGGCCAGTACCAGAAACAGACACCTATTGATCCACAAGGTAAACATATCAAATCAAACCACATGTTGCCAGTCTCAAAGATCTCCTGCCACTCACTGCCGCGGGGATGTCCGTATGTCTCGGTACATCCATGACATCTGTATGTAGTGAGCTCCCTCTAGTGGTGACTGTGTAAACTGTATGTAGTGAGCTACCTCTAGTGGTGACTGTAAACTGTATGTGGTGACCTCCCTCTAGTGGTGGCTGTATAATCTGTATGTAGTGAGCTCCCTCTAGTGGTTGCTCTGTAATCTGTATGTAGTGAGCTCCCACTATTGGTGGCTGTATAATCTGTATGTAGTGAGCTCTCTCTAGTGGTGGCTGTATAATCTGTATGTAGTGAGCTCCCTCTAGTGGTGGCTGTATAATCTGTATGTAGTGAGCTCCCTCTAGTGGTGGCTGAATATTCTGTATGTAGTGAGCTCCCTCTAGTAGTGACTGTATAATCTGTATGTAGTGAGCTCCCTCTAGTGGTGACTGTATAATCTGTATGTAGTGAGCTCCCTCTAGTGGTGGCTGTATAATCTGTATGTAGTGAGCTCCCTCTAGTGGTGGCTGTATAATCTGTATGTAGTGAGCTCCCTCTAGTGGTGGCTGTATAATCTGTATGTAGTGAGCTCCCTCTAGTAGTGACTGTATAATCTGTATGTAGTGAGCTCCCTCTAGTGGTGGCTGTATAATCTGTATATAGTGAGCTCCCTCTAGTGGTGGCTGTATAATCTGTATGTAGTGAGCTCCCTCTAGTGGTGGCTGTATAATCTGTATGTAGTGAGCTCCCTCTAGTGGTGGCTGTATAATTCTGTATGTAGGGAGCTCCCTCTGAGTGGTGGCTGTATAATCTGTATATAGTGAGCTCCCTCTAGTGGTGGCTGTATAATCTGTATGTAGTGAGCTCCCCCTAGTGGTGACTGTATAATCTGTATGTAGTGAGCTCCCTCTAGTGGTGGCTGTATAATCTGTATGCAGTGAGCTCCTCTAGTGGTGACTGTATAATCTATATGTAGTGAGCTCCCTCTAGTGATGGATGTATAATCTATATGTAGTGAGCTCCTCTAGTGGTGACTGTATAATCTATATGTAGTGAGCTCCCTCTAGTGATGGATGTATAATCTGTATGTAGTGATCTCCCTCTAGTGATGGATGTATAATCTGTATGTAGTGAGCTCCTTCTAGTGGTGGATGTATAATCTGTATGTAGTGAGCTCCTCTAGTGGTGACTGTATAATCTGTATGTAGTGAGCTCCCTCTAGTGGTGGCTGTATAACCTGTATGTAGTGAGCTCCCTCTAGTGGTGGCTGTATAATCTGGGGTTTGTTCATACTGGTAGTTAGTCAAAACTTCGATTAGGGTTTTACTAGGAGGTGTCCACCTCCTTTCCCTAGTTCCAGGCCTTATTCCATCACCCCTTTCCCTCCTATGTTTGGTGTGGTGCTTCTCTCCCACACCCGAATGTGACAGTATGTAGTGAGCTCCCCCTAGTGGTGGCTGTATAATCTTTATGTAGGGAGCTCCTCCTAGTGGTGTCTGTATAATCTGTATGTAGTGAGCTCCCTCTAGTGGTGGCTGTATAATCTGTATGTAGTGAGCTCCCTCTAGTGGTAGCTGTAGAATCTGTATGTAATGAGCTCCCTCTAGTGGTGGCTCTATAATCTGTATGTAGTGAACTCTCTCTAGTGGTGGCTGTATAATCTGTATGTAGTGAGCTCCCTCTAGTGGTGGCTGTATAATCTGTATGTAGTGAGCTCCCTCTAGTGGTGGCTGTATAATCTGTATGTAGTGAACTCCCTCTAGTGGTGACTGTATAATCTGCATGTAGTGAGCTCCCTCTATTGTTGGCTGTATAATCTGTATGTAGTGAGCTCCCTCTAGTGGTGGCGGTATATTCTGTATGTAGTAAGCTCCTTCTAGTGGTGGCTGTATAATCTGTATGCAGTAAACTCCCTCTAGTGGTGGCTGTATAATCTGTATGTAGTGAGCTCCCTCTAGTGGTGGCTGTATTATCTGTAATTAGTGAGCTCCCTCTAGTGGTCGCTGTATAATCTGTATGTAGTGAGCTCCCTCTAGTGGTTGCTCTGTAATCTGTATGTAGTGAGCTCCCTCTAGTGGTTGCTCTGTAATCTGTATGTAGTGAGCTCCCACTATTGGTGGCTGTATAATCTGTATGTAGTGAGCTCTCTCTAGTGGTGGCTGTATAATCTGTATGTAGTGAGCTCCCTCTAGTGGTGGCTGTATAATCTGTATGTAGTGAGCTCCCTCTAGTGGTGGCTGAATATTCTGTATGTAGTGAGCTCCCTCTAGTAGTGACTGTATAATCTGTATGTAGTGAGCTCCCTCTAGTAGTGACTGTATAATCTGTATGTAGTGAGCTCCCTCTAGTGGTGGCTGTATAATCTGTATATAGTGAGCTCCCTCTAGTGGTGGCTGTATAATCTGTATGTAGTGAGTTCCCTCTAGTGGTGGCTGTATAATCTGTATGTAGTGAGCTCCCTCTAGTAGTGACTGTATAATCTGTATGTAGGGAGCTCCCTCTAGTGGTGGCTGTATAATCTGTATATAGTGAGCTCCCTCTAGTGGTGGCTGTATAATCTGTATGTAGTGAGCTCCCCCTAGTGGTGACTGTATAATCTGTATGTAGTGAGCTCCCTCTAGTGGTGGCTGTATAATCTGTATGCAGTGAGCTCCCTCTAGTGGTGACTGTATAATCTATATGTAGTGAGCTCCCTCTAGTGATGGATGTATAATCTATATGTAGTGAGCTCCCTCTAGTGGTGACTGTATAATCTATATGTAGTGAGCTCCCTCTAGTGATGGATGTATAATCTATATGTAGTGATCTCCCTCTAGTGATGGATGTATAATCTGTATGTAGTGAGCTCCTTCTAGTGGTGGATGTATAATCTGTATGTAGTGAGCTCCCTCTAGTGGTGACTGTATAATCTGTATGTAGTGAGCTCCCTCTAGTGGTGGCTGTATAACCTGTATGTAGTGAGCTCCCTCTAGTGGTGGCTGTATAATCTGGGGTTTGTTCATACTGGTAGTTAGTCAAAACTTCGATTAGGGTTTTACTAGGAGGTGTCCACCTCCTTTCCCTAGTTTCCAGGCCTTATTCCATCACCCCTTTCCCTCCTATGTTTGGTGTGGTGCTTCTCTCCCACACCCGAATGTGACAGTATGTAGTGAGCTCCCCCTAGTGGTGGCTGTATAATCTTTATGTAGGGAGCTCCTCCTAGTGGTGTCTGTATAATCTGTATGTAGTGAGCTCCCTCTAGTGGTGGCTGTATAATCTGTATGTAGTGAGCTCCCTCTAGTGGTAGCTGTAGAATCTGTATGTAATGAGCTCCCTCTAGTGGTGGCTCTATAATCTGTATGTAGTGAACTCTCTCTAGTGGTGGCTGTATAATCTGTATGTAGTGAGCTCCCTCTAGTGGTGGCTGTATAATCTGTATGTAGTGAGCTCCCTCTAGTGGTGGCTGTATAATCTGTATGTAGTGAACTCCCTCTAGTGGTGACTGTATAATCTGCATGTAGTGAGGCTCCCTCTATTGTTGGCTGTATAATCTGTATGTAGTGAGCTCCCTCTAGTGGTGGCGGTATAATCTGTATGTAGTAAGCTCCTTCTAGTGGTGGCTGTATAATCTGTATGCAGTAAACTCCCTCTAGTGGTGGCTGTATAATCTGTATGTAGTGAGCTCCCTCTAGTGGTGGCTGTATTATCTGTAATTAGTGAGCTCCCTCTAGTGGTCGCTGTATAATCTGTATGTAGTGAGCTCCCTCTAGTGGTTGCTCTGTAATCTGTATGTAGTGAGCTCCCTCTAGTGGTGGCTGTATAATCTGTATGTAGTGATCTCCCTCTCGTGGTGGCTCTATAATCTGTATGTAGTAAACTCACTCTAGTGGTGGCTGTATAATCTGTATGTAGTGAGCTCCCTCTAGTGGTGGCTGTATAATCTGTATGTAGTGAGCTCCCTCTAGTGGTGGCTGTATATATCTGTATGTAGTGAGCTCCCTCTAGTGGTGGCTGTATAATCTGTATGTAGTGAGCTCCCACTAGTGGTTGCTCTGTAATCTGTATGTAGTGACCTCCTTCTAGTGGTGGCTTTATAATCTGTATGTAGTGAGCTCCCTCTAGTGTTGGCTGTATAATCTGTATGTAGTGAGCTCCCTCTAGTGGTGGCTGTATAATCTGTATGTAGTGAGCTCCCTACAGTGGTGGCTGTATGATCTGTATGTAGTGAGCTCCCTCTAGTGGTGGCTGTATAATCTGTATGTATTGAGCTCCCTCTAGTGGTGGCTGTATAATCTGTATGTATTGAGCTCCCTCCAGTGGTGGCTGTATAATCTGTATGTGTCACGGATGTTCCCGTAACAGGTGGGAAGAGATCGGTGAGACTGGGATCGCGTGGCTTGATCTCACAGGTTTCCTTGTGGTCTGTGTTATTTCTGGTAATGGCCACAAACCTTGCCTCAGGTGTTGCTTATGTGGTCATTTAACCTTTTGAATGTACTGAGCTCCCTCTAGTGGTGGCTGTATAATCTGTATGTAGAGAGCTTCCTCTAGTGGTGACTGTATAATCTGTATGCAGTGAGCTCCCTCTAGTGGTGGCTGTATAATCTGTATGCAGTGAGCTCCCTCTAGTGGTGGCTGTATATATCTGTATGTAGTGAGCTCCCTCTAGTGGTGGCTGTATAATCTGTATGTAGTGAGCTCCTTCTAGTGGTGGCTGTATAATATGTATGTAGTAAGCTCCCTCTAGTGGTGTCTGTATAATCTGTATGTAGTAAGCTCCCTCCAGTGGTGGCTGTATAATTTGTATGCAGTGAGCTCCCTCTAGTGGTGGCTGTATAATCTGTATGCAGTGAGCTCCCTGTAGTGGTGGATGTATAATCTGTATGCAGTGAGCTCCCTGTAGTGGTGGCTGTATAATCTGTATGTAGTGAGCTCCCTCTAGTGGTGGATGTATAATCTGTATGTAGTGAGCTTCCCCTACTGGTGGCTGTATAATCTGTATGTAGTGAGCTCCCTCTAGTGGTGGCTGTATAATTTGTATATAGTGAGCTCCCTCTAGTGGTGGCTGTATAATCTGTATGTAGTGACCTCAATCTAGTGGTGGCTGTATAATCTGTATGTAGTGAGCTCCCCCTAGTGGTGGCTGTATAATCCGTATGTAGTGAGCTCCCTCTACTGGTGGCTGTATAATCTGTATGTAGTGAGCTCCCTCTGAGTGGTGGCTTGTATAATCTGTATATAGTGAGGCTCCCTCTAGTGGTGGCTGTA
>JAKVIS010006086.1:0-10961 GCA_033119425.1 Bufotes viridis
GGTTGCGTGTTGCTATTATTGTCCAGTGTTGTAATTTTGGTGAAAAAAGGCCAATTTAATCAATCTGGTGTTTGGTAGACCAAAAACTCTAGGCCTCACGTTTTACTCCTGTAAAAGGAATTATATCTCCCGTGTGGGAATCTATGTACCAAAACTAGCATATTAAAAATTCTGGTGTCCACTTTGCAGCAGTTTTCTTGTAAATAATACCGCCAAAAGGCATTATTGTCCAGTGTTGTAATTTTGCTGAAAAAAAGGCCAATTTAATCAATCTGGTGTTTGTTAGACCAGAAACACTAGGCCTCACGTTTTACTCCTGTAAAAGGAATTATATCTCCCCGTGTGGGAAACTATGTACCAAAACTAGCATTTTAAAAAATTCTGATGTCAAATTTGCAGCAGTTTTCTTGTAATTAATACCGCCAAAAGGCATTATTGTCCAGTGTTGTAATTTTGGTGAAAAAAAGGCCAATTTAATCAATCTGGTGTTTGGTAGACCAAAAACACTAGGCCTCACGTTTTTACTCCTGTAAAAGGAATTATATCTCCCGTGTGGGAATCTATGTACCCAAACTAGCATTTTAAAACTTCAGATGTCCTATTTGCAGCAGTATTCTTGTAAATAATACCGCCAAAAGGCATGATTGTTCAGTGTTGTAATTTTGGTGAAAAAATGCCAATTTAATCAATCTGGTGTTTGGTAGACCAAAAACACTAGGCCTCACGTTTTTACTCCTGTAAAAGGAATTATATCTCCCGTGTGGGAATCTATGTACCAAAACTAGCATATTAAAAATTCTGGTGTCCACTTTGCAGCAGTTTTCTTGTAAATAATACCGCCAAAAGGCATTATTGTCCAGTGTTGTAATTTTGCTGAAAAAAGGCCAATTTAATCAATCTGGTGTTTGTTAGACCAGAAACACTAGGCCTCATGTTTTTACTCCTGTAAAAGGAATTATATCTCCCGTGTGGGAACTATGTACCAAAACTAGCATTTTAAAAAATTCTGATGTCAAATTTGCAGCAGTTTTCTTGTAATTAATACCGCCAAAAGGCATTATTGTCCAGTGTTGTAATTTTGGTGAAAAAAGGCCAATTTAATCAATCTGGTGTTTGGTAGACCAAAAACTCTAGGCCTCACGTTTTTACTCCTGTAAAAGGAATTATATCTCCCGTGTGGGAATCTATGTACCAAAACTAGCATATTAAAAATTCTGGTGTCCACTTTGCAGCAGTTTTCTTGTAAATAATACCGCCAAAAGGCATTATTGTCCAGTGTTGTAATTTTGCTGAAAAAAAGGCCAATTTAATCAATCTGGTGTTTGGTAGACCAAAAACACTAGGCCTCACGTTTTTACTCCTGTAAAAGGAATTATATCTCCCGTGTGGGAATCTATGTACCCAAATTAGCATTTTAAAACTTCAGATGTCCTATTTGCAGCAGTATTCTTGTAAATAATACCGCCAAAAGGCATGATTGTTCAGTGTTGTAATTTTGGTGAAAAAAATGCCAATTTAATCAATCTGGTGTTTGGTAGACCAAAAACACTAGGCCTCACGTTTTTACTCCTGTAAAAGGAATTATATCTCCCGTGTGGGAATCTATGTACCAAAACTAGCATATTAAAAATTCTGGTGTCCACTTTGCAGCAGTTTTCTTGTAAATAATACCGCCAAAAGGCATTATTGTCCAGTGTTGTAATTTTGCTGAAAAAAGGCCAATTTAATCAATCTGGTGTTTGTTAGACCAGAAACACTAGGCCTCATGTTTTTACTCCTGTAAAAGGAATTATATCTCCCGTGTGGGAACTATGTACCAAAACTAGCATTTTAAAAAATTCTGATGTCAAATTTGCAGCAGTTTTCTTGTAATTAATACCGCCAAAAGGCATTATTGTCCAGTGTTGTAATTTTGGTGAAAAAAGGCCAATTTAATCAATCTGGTGTTTGGTAGACCAAAAACTCTAGGCCTCACGTTTTTACTCCTGTAAAAGGAATTATATCTCCCGTGTGGGAATCTATGTACCAAAACTAGCATATTAAAAATTCTGGTGTCCACTTTGCAGCAGTTTTCTTGTAAATAATACCGCCAAAAGGCATTATTGTCCAGTGTTGTAATTTTGCTGAAAAAAGGCCAATTTAATCAATCTGGTGTTTGGTAGACCAGAAACACTAGGCCTCACGTTTTTACTCCTGTAAAAGGAATTATATCTCCCGTGTGGGAATCTATGTACCAAAACTAGCATTTTAAAAATTCTGATGTCAAATTTGCAGCAGTTTTCTTGTAATTAATACCGCCAAAAGGCATTATTGTCCAGTGTTGTAATTTTGGTAAAAAAGGCCAATTTAATCAATCTGGTGTTTGGTAGACCAAAAACTCTAGGCCTCACGTTTTTACTCCTGTAAAAGGAATTATATCTCCCGTGTGGGATCTATGTACCAAAACTAGCATATTAAAAATTCTGGTGTCCACTTTGCAGCAGTTTTCTTGTAAATAATACCGCCAAAAGGCATTATTGTCCAGTGTTGTAATTTTGCTGAAAAAAGGCCAATTTAATCAATCTGGTGTTTGTTAGACCAGAAACACTAGGCCTCACGTTTTTACTCCTGTAAAAGGAATTATATCTCCCGTGTGGGAAACTATGTACCAAAACTAGCATTTTAAAAATTCTGATGTCAAATTTGCAGCAGTTTTCTTGTAATTAATACCGCCAAAAGGCATTATTGTCCAGTGTTGTAATTTTGGTGAAAAAAAGGCCAATTTAATCAATCTGGTGTTTGGTAGACCAAAAACTCTAGGCCTCACGTTTTTACTCCTGTAAAAGGAATTATATCTCCCGTGTGGGAATCTATGTACCCAAACTAGCATTTTAAAACTTCAGATGTCCTATTTGCAGCAGTATTCTTGTAAATAATACCGCCAAAAGGCATGATTGTTCAGTGTTGTAATTTTGGTGAAAAAAATGCCAATTTAATCAATCTGGTGTTTGGTAGACCAAAAACACTAGGGCTCACGTTTTTACTCCTGTAAAAAGGAATTATATCTCCCCGTGTGGGAATCTATGTACCAAAACTAGCATATTAAAAATTCTGGTGTCCACTTTGCAGCAGTTTTCTTGTAAATAATACCGCCAAAAGGCATTATTGTCCAGTGTTGTAATTTTGCTGAAAAAAAGGCCAATTTAATCAATCTGGTGTTTGTTAGACCAGAAACACTAGGCCTCATGTTTTTACTCCTGTAAAAAGGAATTATATCTCCCCGTGTGGGAATCTATGTACCAAAACTAGCATATTAAAAATTGTGGTGTCCACTTTGCAGCAGTTTTCTTGTAAATAATACAGCCAAAAGGCATTATTGTCCAGTGTTGTAATTTTGCTGAAAAAAAGGCCAATTTAATCAATCGGGTGTTTGTTAGACCAGAAACACTAGGCCTCACGTTTTTACTCCTGTAAAAAGGAATTATATCTCCCGTGTGGGAATCTATGTACCAAAACTAGCATTTTAAAAATTCTGATGTCAAATTTGCAGCAGTTTTCTTGTAATTAATAACGCCAAAAGGCATTATTGTCCAGTGTTGTAATTTTGGTGAAAAAAAGGCCAATTTAATCAATCTTGTGTTTGGTAGACCAAAAACACTAGGCCTCACGTTTTTACTCCTGTAAAAGGAATTATATCTCCCCATGTGGGAAACTATGTACCAAAACTAGCATATTAAAAATTCTGGTGTCCACTTTGCAGCAGTTTTCTTGTAAATAATACCGCCAAAAGGCATTATTGTCCAGTGTTGTAATTTTGCTGAAAAAAGGCCAATTTAATCAATCTGGTGTTTTTAGACCAGAAACACTAGGCCTCACGTTTTTACTCCTGTAAAAGGAATTATATCTCCCGTGTGGGAACTATGTACCAAAACTAGCATTTTAAAAATTCTGGTGTCCAATTTGCAGAAGTTTTCTTGTAATTAATACCGGAAAAGGAATTATATCTTCCAGTGTGGGAATTTTGGGGCTAAAAATAATATATTTTATTGTGGTGCGAGTTGAATCGCAACAATGAGGAAACATTCTATTAAGGGACGAGGACGCGGTCGTGGTGGTGTCCGTGGAGCCTCTGTTGCTGGAAGAGGACGTGGCCGTTCGGCCTCAGGCGCACAAAGTAGTGAACCAACTCCCTCAAGTAGCCGGCAGAATTTACCGCGATATTTCGTGGGGCCCAATGCCGTTATGAGGATGGTAAGGCCTGAGCAGGTACAGGCATTAGTCGATTGGGTGGCCGACAGTGCTTCCAGCACGTTCACCACATTGTCTTCCGCCCAGTCTTCTGCGGAAAGCGCACAGGTGGCACCTGAAAACCAAGCCCATCAGTCTGTCACATCACCCCATGCATATCAGGGAAACTGGCTGAGCCTCAAGTTATGCAGCAGTCTCTTATTCTGTTTGAAGACTCTGCTCGCACGGTTTTCCAGGGGCGTCCACCTAGCCCTTCCCCAGCGGTGGAAGACATTCCATGCACTGACGCACAACCACTTATGTATCCAGATGATGAGGACATGGGAATACCACCACAGCAGAGTGACCGAGTGTCTGATGATGACGAAACACAGGTGCCCACTGCCGCATCTTATTGCAGTGTGCAGACTGAACAGGAGGAGGTCAGGGAGGAAGACTGGGTGGAAGACGATGCAGAGGACGATGAGGTCTTAGACCCCACATGGACTGAAGGTCGTGCCGCTGACTTAAATAGTTCAGAGGAAGAGGCAGTGTTGAGACCGAGACAACAGCGAAGCCAAAGAGGGAGCAGGGGGCAAAAGCAGAACAGACGCCGTCCAGAGAGTTTGCCTGCTATTGGCCAGCGCCAACAGGGACCCAGCACCCCAAAGGCATCTTCAAGGAGTTCCCTGGCATGGCACTTCTTCAAACAATGTGCTGAGGACAAGACCAGAGTGGTTTGCACGCTGTGCCATCAGACCCTGAGGCGAGGCATTAATGTTCTTAACCTGAGCACCACCTGCATGATCAGGCATCTACATGCAAAGCATGAACTGCAGTGGAGTACACACCTTAAAAACAAGGAACCCGCTCAGGCTCCCCTGCTCCCTCTACCGCTGCTGCCTCGGCTTCCGCCTCGAGAGGAATGTTGCCACCTGCCGAGCAGCAAACAGAGGATGTGCCACCGACACCACCACCACCACCGTCACCTAGCGCCTCCACTATTTCACACAGCAGCGTTCAGCTCTCCATCTCTCAAACCTTTGAGAGGAAGCGCAAATTCCCACCTAGTCACCCTCGAGCCCTTGGCCTGAATGCCAGCATTTCTAAACTACTGGCCTTTGAAATGCTGTCATTCCGGCTGGTGGACACAGACAGCTTCAAACAGCTGATGGCCATGGCTGTCCCCCAGTATGTGGTTCCCAGCCGCCACTACTTCTCCAAGACAGCCGTGCCTTCCCTGCACATGCAAGTGTCCGATAAAATCAAGTGTGCACTGCGCAATGCCATTTGTGGCAAGGTCCACCTAAACACAGATACGTGGACCAGTAAGCACGGCCAGAGACGCTATATCTCCCCAACTGCACACTGGGTAAATGTAGTGGCGGCTGGGCCCCAGGCGGAGAGTTCCTTGGCGCACGTCCTTCCGCCGCCAAGGATCACAGGGCATCATTCTTTGCCTCCTGTAGCCTCCTCCTCCTACTCGGCTTCCTCCTCCTCCTCCTCTGCTTCCACCAGCTCATCCAGTCAGCCACACACCTTCACCACCAACTTCAGCACAGCCCGGGTAAACGTCAGCAGGCCATTCTGAAACTCATATGTTTGGGGACAGGCCCCACACCGCGCAGGAGTTGTGGCGGGGTATTGAACAACAGACCGACCAGTGGTTGCTGCCGGTGGGCCTCAAGCCCGGCCTGGTGGTGTGCGATAATGGGCGAAATCTCGTGGCAGCTCTGGGACTAGCCGGTTTGATGCACATCCCTTGCCTGGCGCATGTGCTGAATTTGGTGGTGCAAAAGTTCATTCACAACTACTCAGATATGTCAGAGCTGCTGCATAAAGTGCGGGCCGTCTGTGCGCGCTTCCGGCGTTCACATCCTGCCGCTGCTCGCCTGTCAGCGCTACAGCGGAACTTCAGCCTTCCCGCTCACCGCCTAATATGCGACGTGCCCACCAGGTGGAACTCCACCTTGCACATGCTGGAGAGACTGTGCGAGCAGCAGCAGGCCATAGTGGAGTTTCAGCTGCAGCACGCACGGGTCAGTCGCACTGCGGAACAGCACCACTTCACCACCAATAATTGGGCCTCCATGCGAGACCTGTGTGCCCTGTTGCGCTGTTTCGAGTACGCCACCAACATGGCCAGTGGCGATGCCACTGTTATCAGCGTGACAATACCAATTCTATGTCTCCTAGAGAAAACGCTTAGGGCGATGATGGAAGAGGAGGTGGGCCAGGGCCAGGAGGAGGAGGAGGAGGATGACGGGTCGTTTTTAGCACTTTCAGGCCAGTCTGTTAGAAGTGGCTCAGAGGGAGGTTTTTGCAACAGCAGAGGGCAGGTACAAATTTGGCCAGCCAGGGACCACTACTGGAGGACGAGGAGGATGAGGAGGAGGTGGAGGAGGATGAGGATGAAGCAGGTTCACAGCGGGGTGGCACCCAGCACAGCGCAGGCACATCCCTGGTGCGTGGCTGGGGGATACAGAGGATGATGACGATACGCCTGCGCAATGACAGCAGAGTTGCCCACATTTTAACGTGTGCTGACTACTGGGTGGCCACCCTGCTGGATCCACGGTACAAAGACAATGTGCCCACTTTACTTCCTGCACTGGAGCGTGATAAGAAGATGCGCGAGTACAAGCGCACACTGGTAGACGCGCTCCTGAGAGCCTTCCTAACTGTCACAGGGAAACAGATGGAAGGCCAAGGCGAAGGCAGAGGAGGAGCTAGAGGTCGCCCACACAGCAGTGTCACGGCCAGCTCCTCTGAGGGCAGGGTTAGCATGGCAGAAATGTGGAAAAGTTTTGTCTCCACGCCACAGCTAACTGCCCCACCACCTGATACGGAACGTGTTAGCAGGAGGCAACATTTCACTAACATGGTTGAACAGTACGCCTGCACACAACTCCACGTACTGACGGATGGTTCGGCCCCATTCAACTTCTGGGTTTCCAAATTGTCCACGTGGCCAGAATTAGCATGTTATGCCTTGAGGTGCTGGCCTGCCCGGAGGCCAGAGTTTTATCTGAACGTGTATTCAGCACGGCAGGGGGCGTCATTACTGACAAACGCAGCTGCCTGTCCGCAGCCAATGTGGACAAGCTGACGTTTATAAAAATGAACCAGGCATGGATCCCACAAGACCTGACCCTCCCTTGTGCAGAGTAGTCCTTAATAACTGCCTTAAACCATGTTGTCTTGTACTCCTGGCCACTTCTTCATTGAAAAATCAATTTTTGAAATTAAGTAGGATCTTGGGGTGCAACCCAGAGTTGAATGAACCTTCCCTCTGTCTGGGTGCCGGGGCCAAAGTACATGAAAGTGTCCTTCTCCTGTGCTGGGTGATATGAATGTTATACTTGTGCTGTCTGACATGTCTCCTTTGTATGGGTGTAGGGGCCAAAGTCACTGAAAGCGGCCTTCTCCTCTGGTGGGTGATCGAAATGTCTGATTCTCTGCTGTGGGACCTCTCCTCCGTGTGGCTGCAGGGGTCAAGGTCTCTAAAAGTGCCCTTCTCCTGTGGTGGTTGATGTAAAACTGATGCTTGTGCTATCTGACCTGTCTCCTCTGTGTCGGTGCTAAGGCCTAAGTCACTGAAAGCGGCCTTCTCCTGTGCTGGCTGATCTAAATGCCTGATTCTCTGCTGTGAAAACCCTCTCCTCCGCCTGGGTGCAGGGGTCAAAGTCTCTCAAAGTGGCCTTCTCTTGTGCTGGGTGATGTGAAGCTGATGTTTGTGCCATCTGACATGGTTGCCGGGGTCCCATTAAATGGTGGCCTACTCCTGTGGTGGGTGATCTAAATGCCTGATTCTCTGCTGTGAAAACCCATCTCCTCCGCCTGGGTGCAGGGGTCAAAGTCTCTCAAAGTGGCCTTCTCTTGTGCTGGGTGATGTGAAGCTGATGTTTGTGCCATCTGACATGGTTGCCGGGGTCCCATTAAATGGTGGCCTACTCCTGTGGTGGGTGATCTAAATGCCTGATTCTCTGCTGTGAAAACCCCTCTCCTCCGCCTGGGTGCAGGGGTCAAAGTCTCTCAAAGTGGCCTTCTCTGTGCTGGGTGATGTGAAGCTGATGTTTGTGCCATCTGACATGGTTGCCGGGGTCCCATTAAATGGTGGCCTACTCCTGTGGTGGGTGATCTAAATGCCTGATTCTCTGCTGTGAAAACCCCTCTCCTCCGCCTGGGTGCAGGGGTCAAAGTCTCTCAAAGTGGCCTTCTCTTGTGCTGGGTGATGTGAAGCTGATGTTTGTGCCATCTGACATGGTTGCCGGGGTCCCATTAAATGGTGGCCTACTCCTGTGGTGGGTGATCTAAATGCCTGATTCTCTGCTGTGAAAACCCCTCTCCTCCGCCTGGGTGCAGGGGTCAAAGTCTCTCAAAGTGGCCTTCTCTTGTGCTGGGTGATGTGAAGCTGATGTTTGTGCCATCTGACATGGCTGCCGGGGTCCCATTAAATGGTGGCCTACTCCTGTGGTGGGTGATCTAAATGCCTGATTCTCTGCTGTGAAAACCCCTCTCCTCCGCCTGGGTGCAGGGGTCAAAGTCTCAAAGTGGCCTTCTCTTGTGCTGGGTGATGTGAAGCTGATGTTTGTGCCATCTGACATGGTTGCCGGGGTCCCATTAAATGGTGGCCTACTCCTGTGGTGGGTGATCTAAATGCCTGATTCTCTGCTGTGAAAACCCCTCTCCTCCGCCTGGGTGCAGGGGTCAAAGTCTCTCAAAGTGGCCTTCTCTTGTGCTGGGTGATGTGAAGCTGATGTTTGTGCCATCTGACATGGTTGCCGGGGTCCCATTAAATGGTGGCCTACTCCTGTGGTGGGTGATCTAAATGCCTGATTCTCTGCTGTGAAAACCCCTCTCCTCCGCCTGGGTGCAGGGGTCAAAGTCTCTCAAAGTGGCCTTCTCTTGTGCTGGGTGATGTGAAGCTGATGTTTGTGCCATCTGACATGGTTGCCGGGGTCCCATTAAATGGTGGCCTACTCCTGTGGTGGGTGATCTAAATGCCTGATTCTCTGCTGTGAAAACCCCTCTCCTCCGCCTGGGTGCAGGGGTCAAAGTCTCTCAAAGTGGCCTTCTCTTGTGCTGGGTGATGTGAAGCTGATGTTTGTGCCATCTGGACATGGTTGCCGGGTCCCATTAAATGGTGGCCTACTCCTGTGGTGGGTGATCTAAATGCCTGATTCTCTGCTGTGAAAACCTCTCTCCTCTGTCTGGGTGCTGGTCCAAAATACATGAGAGTGGCCTTCTCCGGTGGTGGCTGATATGACGCATGATTCCTTGCTGTGGGACCTGTATCCTCTGTCTGGGTGCTGGTCCGAAATAAATGAGAGTGGCCTTCTCCGTTGGTGGCTGATATGACGCATGATTCCTTGCTGTGGGACCTCTCTCCTCTGTCTGGGTGCTGGTCCAAAATACATGAGAGTGGCCTTCTCCGGTGGTGGTTGATATGACGCATGATTCCTTGCTGTGGGACCTGTATCCTCTGTCTGGGTGCTGGTCCAAAATAAATGAGAGTGGCCTTCTCCGGTGGTGGTTGATATGACGCATGATTCCTGCTGTGGGACCTCTCCTCTGTCTGGGTGCTGGTCCTAAATAAATGAGAGTGGCCTTCTCCGGTGGTGGTTGATATGACGGCATGATTCCCTTGCTGTGGGACCTGTATCCTCTGTCTGGGTGCTGGTCCAAAATAAATGAGAGTGGCCTTCTCCAGTGGTGGTTGATATGACGCATGATTCCTTGCTGTGGGACCTGTATCCTCTGTCTGGGTGCTGGTCCAAAATAAATGAGAGTGGCCTTCTCCGGTGGTGGTTGATATGACGCATGATTCCTTGATGTGGGACCTTCTCCTCTGTCTGGGTGCTGGTCCAAAATACATGAGAGTGGCCTTCTCCGGTGGTGGTTGATATGACGCATGATTCCTTGCTGTGGGACCTGTATCCTCTGTCTGGGTGCTGGTCCAAAATAAATGAGAGTGGCCTTCTCCGGTGGTGGTTGATATGACGCATGATTCCTTGATGTGGGACCTGTATCCTCTGTCTGGGTGCTGGTCCAAAATAAATGAGAGTGGCCTTCTCCGGTGGTGGTTGATATGACGCATGATTCCTTGCTGTGGGACCTGTATCCTCTGTCTGGGTGCTGGTCCAAAATAAATGAGAGTGGCCTTCTCCGGTGGTGGCTGATATGACGCATGATTCCTTGCTGTGGGACCTGTCTCCTCTGTCTGGGTGCTGGTCCAAAATACATGAGAGTGGCCTTCTCCGGTGGTGGTTGATATGACGCATGATTCCTTGCTGTGGGACCTGTATCCTCTGTCTGGGTGCTGGTCCCAAATAAATGAGAGTGGCCTTCTCCAGTGGTGGATGATATGACGCATGATTCCTTGCTGTGGGACCTCTCTCCAATTGATATTGGTTAATTTTTATTTATTTTATTTTATTTTAATTCATTTCCTATCTACATTTGTTTGCAGGGATTTACCTACATTTTGCTGCCTTTTGCAGCCCTCTAGCCCTTTCCGGGAGTCTTTACAGGCTTTTTAGTGCCCAAAAGTTCGGGTCCCCATTGACTTCTATGGGGTTCGGTTCGGATGAAGTTCGGGTTGAGTTCGATCACGAACCCGACATTTTCCGGAAGTTCGGCCGAACCTCTCGAACCCGAACATCCAGGTGTTCGCTCATCTCTAATAGCAATAGCAACCTACAAGGCAGGGTGCAGAAGGAAAGGAACACAGCATAACTTGAACGAAGCACGTG
>JAKVIS010006087.1:0-10964 GCA_033119425.1 Bufotes viridis
GCAGCAGTGATCGGAACAACTCATGACGTACCGGTACGTCATGTGTCCTTAAGGACTCGGGAAACATGCCGTACCGGTACGTCATGTGTCCCAAAGGGGTTAAGGATGTGACAGGGAAAACCTAAGCTAGGTATCCATCCACAGACAGCTGTTTCAGGGTGTTGCCCCTCATCAGTGTGGAGTAGGATTCTGGCTAACCGGGAGCAATGCCTCGGAGACTACTCAAACACAATAATAATTGATCTCAGGGAGACCAGCTACAAAAAACACCGCGGAGCCTCACTTAAGAGTCTCAATACAGCAATCCGAAGTGCAAAGTTCCCTGGGAAACAGGAAAATGCAAAACATATGTGGAGCCCCAGTTATGGGTCTACAACACAATGAAAGTCAGATATCCCTCAAAGGAAGAAAAACCAAGCAAAGGGGTGTCTCCATTACAGAGATCACCAAATCCACCATATTAAGTGGCCCCTATGTCAAGATCCCACTTTTTTACAAGCTTTAAGGATGTGACAGGGAAAACCTAAGCTAGGTATCCATCCACAGACAGCTGTTTCAGGGTGTTGCTTCTCATCAGTGTGGAGTAAGATTCTGGCTAACCGGGAGCAATGCCTTGGAGACTCCTCAAACACAACAATAGCTGACCTCAGGGAGACCAGCTATAAAAAAACACCGCAAAGCCTCACTTAAGAGTCTCAACACAGCAATCCGAAGTGCAAAGTTCCCTGGGAAACAGGAATATGCAAAACAAATGTGGAGCCCCAGTTATGGGTCTACAACACAATGAAAGCCAGATATCCCTCAAAGGAAGGAAAACCAAGCAAAGGGGTGTCTCCATTACAGAGATCACCAAATCCACCATATTAAGTGGCCCCTATGTCAAGATCCCACTTTTTTACAAGCTTTAAGGATGTAACAGGGAAAACCTAAGCTAGGTATCCATCCACAGACAGCTGTTTCAGGGTGTTGCCCCTCATCAGTGTGGAGTAGGATTCTGGCTAACCGGGAGCAATGCCTCGGAGACTACTCAAACACAACAATAGCTGACCTCAGGGAGACCAGCTACAAAAAACACCGTGGAGCCTCACTTAAGAGTCTCAACACAGCAATCCAATGTTCAAATTCCCTGGGAAACAGGAATATGCAAAAAAAAAAGTGGAGCCCCAGTTATGGGTCTACAACACAATAAAAGCCAGAAATCCTACAAAGGAAGGAAAACCAAGCAACGTGGTGTCTCCATTACAGAGATCACCAAATCCACCATATTAAGTGGCCCTCTATGTCAAGATCCCACTTTTTTTACAAGCTTTAAGGATGTGACAGGAAAACCTAAGCTAGATATCCATCCACAGACAGCTGTTTCAGGGTGTTGCCCCTCATCAGTGTGGGGTAGGATTCTGGCTAACCGGGAGCAATGCCTCGGAGACTACTCAAACACAACAATAGCTGACCTCAGGAGACCAGCTACAAAAAACACTGCGAAGCCTCACTTAAGAGTCTCAACACAGCAATCCGAAGTGCAAAGTTCCCTGGGAAACAGGAATATGCAAAACAAATGTGGAGCCCCAGTTATGGGTCTACAACACAATGAAAGCCAGATATCCCTCAAAGGAAGGAAAACGAAGGAAAGGGGTGTCTCCATTACAGAGATCACCAAATCCTCCATATTAAGTGGCCCCTATGTCAAGATCCCACTTTTTTACAAGCTTTAAGGATGTGACAGGGAAAACCTACAGGGAAAATCTAAGCTAGGTATCCATCCACAGACAGCTGTTTCAGGGTGTTGCCCCTCATCAGTGTGGAGTAGGATTCTGGCTAACCGGGAGCAATGCCTCGGAGACTACTCAAACACAACAATAGCTGACCTCAGGGAGACCAGCTACAAAAAACACCGCGGAGCCTCACTTAAGAGTCTCAACACAGCAATCCGAAGTGCAAAGTTCCCCGTGAAACAGGCATATGCAAAACAAATGTGGAGCCCCAGTTATGGGTCTACAACACAATGAAAGCCAAATATCCCTCAAAGGAAGGAAAACCAAGCAAAGGGGTGTCTCCATTACAGAGATCACCAAATCCACCATATTAAGTGGCCCCTATGTCAAGATCCCACTTTTTTAAAAGCTTTAAGGATGTGACAGGGAAAACCTAAACTAGGTATCCATCCACAGACAGCTGTTTCAGGGTGTTGCCTCTCATCAGTGTGGAGTAGGATTCTGGCTAACCGGGAGCAATGCCTCTGAGACTACTCAAACACAACAATAGCTGACCTCAGGGAGACCAGCTACAAAAAACACCATGGAGCCTAACTTAAGAGTCTCAATACAGCAATCCGAAGTGCAAAGTTCCCTGTGAAACAGGAATATGCAAAACAAATGTGGAGCCCCAGTTATGGGTCTACAACACAATGAAAGCCAGATATTCCTCAAAGGAAGGAAAATCAAGCAACGTGGTGTTTCCATTACAGAGATCACCAAATCCACCATATTAAGTGGCCCCTATGTCAAGATCCCACTTTTTTACAAGCTTTAAGGATGTGACAGGGAAAACCTAAGCTAGGTATCCATCCACAGACAGCTGTTTCAGGGTGTTGCCCCTCATCAGTGTGGAGTAAGATTCTGGCTAACACCGCGGAGCCTCACTTAAGAGTCTCAACACAGCAATCTGAAGTGCAAAGTTCCCTGGGAAACAGGAATATGCAAAACAAATGTGGAGCCCCAGTTATGGGTCTACAACACAATGAAAGCCAGATATCCCTCAAAGGAAAGAAAACCAAGCAAAGGGGTGTCTCCATTACAGAGATCACCAAATCCAACATATTAAGTGGCCCCTATGTCAAGATCCCACTTGTTTACAAGCTTTAAGGATGTGACAGGGAAAACCTAAGCTAGGTATCCATCCACAGACAGCTGTTTCAGGGTGTTGCCCCTCATCAGTGTGGAGTAGGATTCTGGCTAACCGGGAGCAATGCCTCGGAGACTACTCAAACACAACAATAGCTGACCTCAGGGAGACCAGCTACAAAAAACACAGCGGAGCCTCTCTTAAGAGTCTCAACACAGCAATCCGAAGTGCAAAGTTCCCTGGGAAACAGGAATATGCAAAACAAATGTGGAGCCCCAGTTATGGGTCTACAACACAATGAAAGCCAGATATCCCTCAAAGGAAGGAAAACCAAGCAACGGGGTGTCTCCATTACAGAGATCACCAAATCCACCATATTAAGTGGCCCCTATGTCAAGATCCACTTTTTACAAGCTTTAAGGATGTGACAGGAAAACCTAAGCTAGGTATCCATCCACAGACAGCTGTTTCAGGGTGTTGCCCCTCATCAGTGTGGAGTAGGATTCTGGCTAACCGGGAGCAATGCCTCGGAGACTACTCAAACACAACAATAGCTGACCTCAGGGAGACCAGCTACAAAAACACCGCAGAGCCTCACTTAAGAGTCTCAACACAGCAATCCGAGTGCAAAGTTCCCTGGGAAACAGGAATATGCAAAACAAATGTGGAGCCCCAGTTATGGGTCTACAACACAATGAAAGCCAGATATCCCTCAAAGGAAGGAAAACCAAGCAAAGGGTGTCTCCATTACAGAGATCACCAAATCCACCATATTAAGTGGCCCCTATGTCAAGATCCCACTTTTTTACAAGCTTTAAGGATGTGACAGGAAAACCTAAGCTAGGTATCCATCCACAGACAGCTGTTTCAGGGTGTTGCCCCTCATCAGTGTGGAGTAGGATTCTGGCTAACCGGGAGCAATGCCTCGGAGACTACTCAAACACAACAATAGCTGACCTCAGGGAGACCAGCTACAAAAAACACCGCGGAGCCTCACTTAAGAGTCTCAACACAGCAATCCGAAGTGCAAAGTTCCCTGGGAAACAGGAATATGCAAAACAAATGTGGAGCCCCAGTTATGGGTCTACAACACAATGAAAGCCAGATATCCCTCAAAGGAAGGAAAACCAAGCAAGGGGTGTCTCCATTACAGAGATCACCAAATCCACCATATTAAGTGGCCCTATGTCAAGATCCCACTTTTTACAAGCTTTAAGGATGTGACAGGGAAAACCTAAGCTAGGTATCCATCCACAGACAGCTGTTTCAGGGTGTTGCCCCTCATCAGTGTGGAGTAGGATTCTGGCTAACCGGGAGCAATGCCTCGGAGACTACTCAAACACAACAATAGCTGACCTCAGGAGACCAGCTACAAAACACCGCGGAGCCTCACTTAAGAGTCTCAACACAGCAATCCGAAGTGCAAAGTTCCCTGGGAAACAGGAATATGCAAAACAAATGTGGAGCCCCAGTTATGGGTCTACAACACAATGAAAGCCAGATATCCCTCAAAGGAAGGAAAACCAAGCAAAGGGGTGTCTCCATTACAGAGATCACCAAATCCACCATATTAAGTGGCCCCTATGTCCAAGATCCCACTTTTTTACAAGCTTTAAGGATGTGACAGGGAAAACCTAAGCTAGGTATCCATCCACAGACAGCTGTTTCAGGGTGTTGCCCCTCATCAGTGTGGAGTAGGATTCTGGCTAACCGGGAGCAATGCCTCGGAGACTACTCAAACACAACAATAGCTGACCTCAGGGAGACCAGCTACAAAAAACACCGCGAAGCCTCACTTAAGAGTCTCAACACAGCAATCCGAAGTGCAAAGTTCCCTGGGAAACAGGAATATGCAAAACAAATGTGG
Organism: Bufotes viridis; assembly: GCA_033119425.1. Lineage (NCBI taxonomy): Eukaryota > Metazoa > Chordata > Amphibia > Anura > Bufonidae > Bufotes > Bufotes viridis. The sequence goes on from JAKVIS010006087.1 coordinate 4,709, forward strand.
AGCCCCAGTTATGGGTCTACAACACAATGAAAGCCAGATATCCCTCAAAGGAAGGAAAACCAAGCAACGGGGTGTCTCCATTACAGAGATCACCAAATCCACCATATTAAGTGGCCCCTATGTCAAGATCCCACTTTTTACAAGCTTTAAGGATGTGACAGGGAAAACCTAAGCTAGGTATCCATCCACAGACAGCTGTTTCAGGGTGTTGCCCCTCATCAGTGTGAGTAGGATTCTGGCTAACCGGGAGCAATGCCTCGGAGACTACTCAAACACAACAATAGCTGACCTCAGGAGACCAGCTACAAAAAACACCGCGGAGCCTCACTTAAGAGTCTCAACACAGCAATCCGAATGTGCAAAGTTCCCTGGGAAACAGGAATATGCAAAACAAATGTGGAGCCCCAGTTATGGGTCTACAACACAATGAAAGCCAGATATCCCTCAAAGGAAGGAAAACCAAGCAAAGGGGTGTCTCCATTACAGAGATCACCAAATCCACCATATTAAGTGGCCCCTATGTCAAGATCCACTTTTTTACAAGCTTTAAGGATGTGACAGGAAAACCTAAGCTAGGTATCCATCCACAGACAGCTGTTTCAGGGTGTTGCCCCTCATCAGTGTGGAGTAGGATTCTGGCTAACCGGGAGCAATGCCTCGGAGACTACTCAAACACAACAATAGCTGACCTCAGGGAGACCAGCTACAAAAAACACCATGGAGCCTCACTTAAGAGTCTCAACACAGCAATCCAATGTGCAAAGTTCCCTGGGAAACAGGAATATGCAAAACAAATGTGGAGCCCCAGTTATGGGTCTACAACACAATGAAAGCCAGATATCCCTCAAAGGAAGGAAAACCAAGCAAAGGGGTGTCTCCATTACAGAGATCACCAAATCCACCATATTAAGTGGCCCTATGTCAAGATCCCACTTTTTACAAGCTTTAAGGATGTGACAGGGAAAACCTAAGCTAGGTATCCATCCACAGACAGCTGTTTCATGGTGTTGCCCCTCATCAGTGTGGAGTAGGATTCTGGCTAACCGGGAGCAATGCCTCGGAGACTACTCAAACACAACAATAGCTGACCTCAGGGAGACCAGCTACAAAAAACACCGCGGAGCCTCACTTAAGAGTCTCAACACAGCAATCCGAAGTGCAAAGTTCCCTGGGAAACAGGAATATGCAAAACAAATGTGGAGCCCCAGTTATGGGTCTACAACACAATGAAAGCCAGATATCCCTCAAAGGAAGGAAAACCAAGCAACGTGGTGTCTCCATTACAGAGATCACCAAATCCACCATATTAAGTGGCCCCTATGTCAAGATCCCACTTTTTACAAGCTTTAAGGATGTGACAGGGAAAACCTAAGCTAGGTATCCATCCACAGACAGCTGTTTCAGGGTGTTGCCCCTCATCAGTGTGGAGTAGGATTCTGGCTAACCGGGAGCAATGCCTCGGAGACTACTCAAACACAACAATAGCTGACCTCAGGAGACCAGCTACAAAAACACCGCGGAGCCTCACTTAAGAGTCTCAACACAGCAATCCGAAGTGCAAAGTTCCCTGGGAAACAGGAATATGCAAAACAAATGTGGAGCCCCAGTTATGGGTCTACAACACAATGAAAGCCAGATATCCCTCAAAGGAAGGAAAACCAAGCAACGGGGTGTCTCCATTACAGAGATCACCAAATCCACCATATTAAGTGGCCCCTATGTCAAGATCCCACATTTTACAAGCTTTAAGGATGTGACAGGGAAAACCTAAGCTAGGTATCCATCCACAGACAGCTGTTTCAGGGTGTTGCCCCTCATCAGTGTGGAGTAGGATTCTGGCTAACCGGGAGCAATGCCTCGGAGACTACTCAAACACAACAATAGCTGACCTCAGGAGACCAGCTACAAAAAACACCGCGAGCCTCACTTAAGAGTCTCAACACAGCAATCCAGAAGTGCAAAGTTCCCTGGGAAACAGGAATATGCAAAACAAATGTGGAGCCCCAGTTATGGGTCGTACAACACAATGAAAGCCAGATATCCCTCAAAGGAAGGAAAACCAAGCAAGGGGTGTCTCCATTACAGAGATCACCAAATCCACCATATTAAGTGGCCCTATGTCAAGATCCACTTTTTACAAGCTTTAAGGATGTGTCAGGGAAAACCTAAGCTAGGTATCCATCCACAGACAGCTGTTTCAGGGTGTTGCCCCTCATCAGTGTGGAGTAGGATTCTGGCTAACCAGGAGCAATGCCTCGGAGATTACTCAAACACAACAATAGCTGATCTCAGGGAGACCAGCTACAAAAAACACCGCGGAGCCTCACTTAAGAATCTCAACACAGCAATCAGAAGAGCAAAGTTCCCTGGGAAACAGGAATATGCAAAACAAATGTGGAGCCCCAGTTATGGGTCTACAACACAATGAAAGCCAGATATCCCTCAAAGGAAGGAAAACCAAGCAAAGGGGTGTCTCCATTACAGAGATCACCAAATCCACCATATTAAGTGGCTCCTATGTCAAGATCCCACTTTTTTACAAGCTTTAAGGATGTGACAGGGAAAACCTAAGCTAGGTATCCATCCACAGACAGCTGTTTCAAGGTGTTGCCCCTCATCAGTGTGGGGTAAGATTCTGGCTAACTGGGAGCAATACCTCGGAGACTACTCAAACACAACAATAGCTGACCTCAGGGAGACCAGCTACAAAAAACACCGCGGAGCCTCACTTAAGAGTCTCAACACAGCAATCCGAAGTGCAAAGTTCCCTGGGAAACAGGAATATGCAAAATAAATGTGGAGCCCCAGTTATGGGTGTACAACACAATGAAAGCCAGATATCCCTCAAAGGAAGGAAAACCAAGCAAAGGGGTGTCTCCATTACAGAGATCACCAAATCCACCATATTAAGTGGCCCTTATGTCAAGATCCCACTTTTTTACAAGCTTTAAGGATGTGTCAGGGTAAAACCTAAGCTAGGTATCCATCCACAGACAGCTGTTTCAGGGTTTTGCCCCTCATCAGTGTGGAGTAGGATTCTGGCTAACCGGGAGCAATGCCTCGGAGATTACTCAAACACAACAATAGCTGATCTCAGGGAGACCAGCTACAAAAAACACAGCGGAGCCTCACTTAAGAGTCTCAACACAGCAATTCGAAGTGCAAAGTTCCCTGGGAAACAGTAATATGCAAAACAAATGTGGAGCCCCAGTTATGGGTCTACAACACAATGAAAGCCAGATATCCCTCAAAGGAAGGAAAACCAAGCAAAGGGGTGTCTCCATTACAGAGATCACCAAATCCACCATATTAAGTGGCCCCTATGTCAAGATCCCACTTTTTTACAAGCTTTAAGGATGTGTCAGGGAAAACCTAAGCTAGGTATCCACCCACAGACAGCTGTTTCAGGGTGTTGCTCCTCATCAGTGTGGAGTAGGATTCTGGCTAACCGGGAGCAATGCCTCGGAGATTACTCAAACACAACAATAGCTGATCTCAGGAGACCAGCTACAAAAAACACAGCGGAGCCTCACTTAAGAGTCTCAACACAGCAATCCGAAGTGCAAAGTCCCCTGGGAAACAGGAATATGCAAAACAAATGTGGAGCCCCAGTTATGGGTCTACAACACAATGAAAGCCAGATATCCCTCAAAGGAAGGAAAACCAAGCAAAGGGATGTCTCCCTTACAGAGATCACCAAATCCACCATATTAAGTGGCCCCTATGTCAAGATCCCACATTTTTACAAGCTTTAAGGATGTGACAGGGAAAACCTAAGCTAGGTATCCATCCACAGACAGCTGTTTCAGGGTGTTGCCTCTCATCAGTGTGGAGTAGGATTCTGGCTAACCGGGAGCAATGCCTCGGAGACTACTCAGACACAACAATAGCTGACCTCAGGGAGACCAGCTACAAAAAACACCGCGGAGCCTCACTTAAGAGTCTCAACACAGCAATCCGAAGTGCAAAGTTCCCTGGGAAACAGGAATATGCAAAACAAATGTGGAGCCCCATTTATGGGTCTACAACACAATGAAAGCCAGATATCCCTCAAAGGAAGGAAAACCAAGCAAAGGGGTGTCTCCATTACAGAGATCACCAAATCCACCATATTAAGTGGCCCCTATGTCAAGATCCCACTTTTTTACAAGTTTTAAGGATGTGACAGGGAAAACCTAAGCTAGGTATCCATCCACAGACAGCTGTTTCAGGGTGTTGCCCCTCATCAGTGTGGAGTAGGATTCTGGCTAACCGGGAGCAATGCCTCGGAGACTACTCAAACACAACAATATCTGACCTCAGGGAGACCAGCTACAAAAAACACCGCGGAGCCTCACTTAAGAGTCTCAACACAGCAATCCGAAGTGCAAAGTTCACAGGGAAACAGGAATATGCAAAACAAATGTGGAGCCCCAGTTATGGGTCTACAACACAATGAAAGCCAGATATCCCTCAAAGGAAGGAAAACCAAGCAAAGGGGTGTCTCCATTACAGAGATCACCAAATCCACCATATTAAGTGGCCCCTATGTCAAGATCCCACTTTTTTACAAGCTTTAAGGATGTGACAGAGAAAACCTAATCTAGGTATCCATCCACAGACAGCTGTTTCAGGGCGTTGCCACACATCAGTGTGGGGTAGGATTCTGGCTAACCGGGAGCAATAACTCGGAGACTACTCAAACACAACAATAGCTGAACTCAGGGAGACCAGCAACAAAAAACACCGTGCAGCCTCACTTAAGAGTCTCAACACAGCAATCCGAAGTGCAAAGTTCCCTGGGAAACAGGAATATGCAAAACAAATGTGGAGCCCCAGTTATGGGTCTACAACACAATGAAAGCCAGATATCCCTCAAAGCAAGGAAAACCAAGCAAAGGGGTGTCTCCATTACAGAGATCACCAAATCCACCATATTAAGTGGCCCCTATGTCAAGATCCCACTTTTTTACAAGCTTTAAGGATGTGACAGGGAAAACCTAAGCTAGGTATCCATCCACAGACAGCTGTTTCAGGGTGTTGCCCCTCATCAGTGTGGAGTAGGATTCTGGCTAACCGGGAGCAATGCCTCGGAGACTACTCAAACACAACAATAGCTGATTCAGGGAGACCAGCTACAAAAAACACCACGGAGCCTCACTTAAGAGCAGGCATGTCCAAACTCCGGCCCTCCAGATGTTGCAAAACCACAACTCCCATCATTCCTGGACAACCTACAGCTATCAACCTACAGAAGAGCATGATGGGAGTTGTAGTTCTGCAACACCTGGAGGGCCAGAGTTTGGACATGCCTGCTTAAGAGTCTCAACACAGCAATCCGAAGTGCAAAGTTCCCTGGAAAACAGGAATATGCAAAACAAATGTGGAGCCCCAGTTATGGGTCTACAACACAATGAAAGCCAGATATCCCTCAAAGGAAGGAAAACCAAGCAACGGGTTGTCTCCATTACAGAGATCACCAAATCCACCATATTAAGTGGCCCCTATGTCAAAATCCCACTTTTTTACAAGCTTTAAGGATGTGACAGGGAAAACCTAAGCTAGGTATCCATCCACAGACAGCTGTTTCAGGGTGTTGCCCCTCATCAGAGTGGAGTAGGATTCTGGCTAACAGGGAGCAATGCCTCGGAGACTACTCAAACACAACAATAGCTGACCTCAGGGAGACCAGCTACAAAAAACACCGCGGAGCCTCACTTAAGAGTCTCAACACAGCAATCCGAAATGCAAAGTTCCCTGGGAAACAGGAATATGCAAAACAAATGTGGAGTCCCAGTTATGGGTCTACAACACAATGAAAGCCAGATATCCCTCACAGGAAGGAAAACCAAGCAACCGGGTGTCTCCATTACAGAGATCACCAAATCCACCATATTAAGTGGCCCCTATGTAAAGATCCCACTTTTTTACAAGCTTTAAGGATGTGACAGGGAAAGCCTAAGCTAGGTATCCATCCACAGACAGCTGTTTCAGGGTGTTGCCCCTCATCAGTGTGGAGTAGGATTATGGCTAAACGGGAGCAATGCCTCGGAGACTACTCAAACACAACAATAGCTGACCTCAGGGAGACCAGCTACAAAAAACACCGCGGAGCCTCACTTAAGAGTCTCAACACAGCAATCCGAAGTGCACAGTTCCCTGGGAAACAGGAATATGCAAAACAAATGTGGAACCCCAGTTATGGGTCTACAACACAATGAAAGCCAGATATCCCTCAAAGGAAGGAAAACCAAGGAAAGGGGTGTCTCCATTACAG
>JAKVIS010006088.1:0-10976 GCA_033119425.1 Bufotes viridis
AAAAAGATACAAGAGACCAGGACAACAACACGTTCTCGATGACTCCAATTCTCACCTCTACCCCTTCCACGGCAGGCTGGACCAAATAAAAAAGGACAGTGAGAATCTGAGGAGCGGGAGCACCAAGAGCGGAGGGGGTCGGATCTGTACTATTCTGTACATATAATTTCAAGGAGTCGTGCAAGATTAGAAATGCAAGTATTGGTACGGTCACATGGATTCAGCAGCGATGTGGCACGTCACTGCTGAAGCCATGTACTGGTTGCAGTGGAGCTTGTGACCATGCAATAACGGATGTAAACAGTCCGGGACATAGACATGCCGGAGGCAGCGCTGAGGAAGGTAAGTATGACTTATATTTACAGAGGCAGGCTGCAGGAATTATTTAAAAAATCTTTATTCCCGGGGAAAATGGAATTTCCACTGCAGGTTTGGTTTGGATTTTGCTGTGGATTTCACCCTCTACGTTGCAAAGGGGTAAAGCAGAGATGGAAAAAACTGCAAGTGTGTTCCGGGCCTACGGGGATGTCAGATTTAGGAAAACATGACTGCTTTCGAATGTGCCAGGGCTGTGTCTGGTATTGCAGCACAGGTTCGACTGAAGTGAAGGGACATGAGCCGCAATACCAAATACAAGCTGTGTACAGGGGCGGCACGGTTTTGGAAAAAAAAAAATGAATAGCTTTTTTTTTACTTGGACAAGGAGATTTTTGTGAAACTCACCTGTAAAATCTTTTTCTCGTAGTTCCATTGGGGGACACAGACCATGGGTATAGCCTAGAGGTATTACTAGGAGGGACACTATGCAAACAGAAGAAGCTCCTCCTCCTTGGGCTATACCCCCAGGCTCCAGCAGGAGAACTTCAGGCGTTGCCAAAGCAGTAGGAGAAGGAGAACCATAAAAAACAATGGAGACCAAGCGGCCGTAAACCAAGAGGCCCAAACAGGATATAGAAAACCTCCCATGCATGCGCTAAAGGGGTGGGAGCTGTGTCCCCCAATGGAACTACGAGAAAAAGATTTTACAGGTGAGTTTCACAAAAATCTCCTTTTCTCGGGCATTCCATTGGGGACACAGGCTCATGGGACGATCCTAGAGCAGTCCATGGGGTGGGAGACACTCACGGCACCGCCAGGAGCCCCGTCCAACGGTCAAGCGGAAACCGCTGCCTGCAACACCCTTGCGCCCAAGGGCGCGTCAGCGGACGCCAGCAAATGCACTTGATAAAACTTAGTGAAGGTGTGCAGGGACGACCAAGTGGCCGCCTTACACAGCTGGGACGCTGAGGCCCGGTGCGACAGGCCCAGGAGGATCCCACCGCCCTAGTGGAATGGGCAGTAATCCGGACCGGAGGAATCTTACCACGAGCACGGTAAGCCGCCGATATGGCTGCAACGTATCCAGCGCGCCAAGGTGGCCTTGGAGGCCGCCAAACCCCGCCGAGGACCGTCAGGCATCACAAACAAGGAGTCCGAACGGCGGAAATCAGCCGTGGCCCTGAGATACACTCGAAGAGCCCGGACCACGTCCAGGGAATGGAGAGCGCGCTCCTTGGAGTTAGCCGGAGAAGGACAAAGGAAGGCAAAACCAGATCCTCATTAAGGTGGAAAGGAGACACCACCTTGGGTAGAAAGGACGGAACCGGACGAAGAACCACCTTATCTTGGTGAAAAACCAGGAAAGGTTCTCTGCAGGACAGCGCAGCCAGCTCCGACACCCGCCGAATAGAGGTTATGGCCACTAGGAAAACCACTTTCCAGGAAAGGAAGGGAGAGACCCTTCTCAAGGCCCGACTGCAGAAAGGCAAGTACCACCGGAATGGAGAACCGTAGGGGAGGAACCCCTGATGACTCACAAAAAGACAGAAAGGCCTGCCATGTGCGGTAGTAAATCCTGGAGGAAGCCGGCTTCCGTGCCCTAATCATGGTGCGCACCACTGAATCGGAGAAACCCCGTTTCCTCAGGAGGGAGGGCTTCAGCAGCCAGGCCGTTAAACGCAGGGACCGTAAGTTCCGGTGGAAGAGGCCCCTGAGACAGCAGGTCCTCTCTGTCAGGGGGGGCCAAGGAGCGTCTGCGAGCATGCGCACGGCGTCCGCGAACCAGGAGCGCGAGGCCAGTCTGGGGCGATGAGAATCGCGGAATCCCTTCCAGCGCGATCCTGCGAAGAAGCTTGGGCAATAGAGGGATCGGAGGAAGACATAGAGAAGGCGGAAGTGTTGTCATGGAGCCACAAGCGCGTCCACTCCGCACGCCTTCGGGTCCCGTGCCTCGCCAGGTACACAGGAACCTTGCAGTTCAACCTGGATGCCATCAGATCGACATCCGGACGGCCCCACCTGCGGCAGAGCTCCTGGAAGACTTCCGGGTGCAGCGACCACTGCCCGGGATCCCACTATGGTCCGACTCAGAAAGTCCGCTGTCCAATTGTCGACACCCGGAATATACACTGCCGACAGCAGCGGAGCGTTGGACTCCGCCCACTGGAGAATCCGCTCCACCTCCTGCATTATGGCCCTGCTGCGGGTACCACCCTGATGATTGATATAGGCCACGGCCGTGGCATTGTCCGACTGGACCCGCACAGGAACCCGGATAGGATCCGGGTCCAATGAAGAGGAGAGAAAGATTGCTCGCAGCTCAGGATATTGATCGGAAGCGAGATTCCTCCACCGACCAGACCCCTTGAACCGTCTGGTCCTTGAGAACACCGCCCCAGCCCGAAGGGCTGGCATCCGTGGTGACAATTGTCCAGACAACGGGGAGAAAGGAGCGGCGGACCCCAGATTCGGGGAGACAGCCACCAGGATAGGGAGGCCCGAACCCGAGGGGGAGACGGACCCTGGAATCCAGACCCAATGGGGACTTGTCCCAGCGTGAGAGGATCAGCCGCTGAAGTGGGCGAGTATGGAACTGAGCATACGGAATGGCCTCTAAGGAGGCCACCATGAGGCCCAGAGTCCGCATGCACTGCCGGATGGACAGAGTCTGGGGAGACCGCAGGAGTCGAACCGCCTCCTGAATCTGTGAGGACTTGGAGTCCGGAAGGAACACCTTGGAGAGTGGCGTATCCAGAATCATCCCCAGGAAGGCGAGCCTCTGGGATGGGAGGAGAGGCGACTTTGGTCGGTTGATCAACCAGCCGAACTGTTCCAGAGTCTGGACAGTAATCTGGGCGCTGTCCACAGCCTGAGAAAGGGCGGGGCCTTTATCAGAATGTCGTCCAAGTAAGGCAAGAGAAATGCCCCTTGAGCAGAAGAAGGGCCATGATAGGTGCAGGATCTTGGTAAAGACCCGGGCGGTAGCCAACCCGAAGGAAGGGCGACAAATTGATAATGGCGGTCTCCGATAGCAAACCGCAGGTAGCGCTGATGCGACTCTGCTATAGGGACGTGCAAATAGGCGTCCTGAATGTCCACGAGGCAAGAAATTCCCCTGGAAGAAGTGACGCAATGACCGACCGGAGGGACTCCATGCGAAACTCCTGACCCGCAGAAACTTGTTGAGCAGCTTTAGGTCCAGGATAGGGCGCACAGACCCCTCCTTTTGGGCACTACAAACAGGTTGGAGTAAAAACCTGAGCCCTGGTCCTCCCGGGGGACGGGGAGATGACCCCCGGTCCAGCAGAGAGGGCCGCCCCCAACAGGGCGAAGCCCGGCGAGGTCCCCGAGACCCGAGAGAGGAAAAACGTTCCGGTGGTTTGGACTCGAAGTCTATCTTGTAACCGGACATTATAATCTCTAGAGCCCAGGCGTCCTGAATGTGAGCTCTCCAGGGTCTCAGAAAGGAGGCAGACGACCCCCACCGTGAGAGGTGGGGGCGCCCTCATGCAGAGGACTGTTTGGGGGCTGCAGGGCCGGGCAGACTGAGCCTTCGGGCGCCAGGAGGGCTGGGGCTTGAAGGAGGGCTTTCTACGGGAGTCCCGAGACCCTCCGGCCGATGAGAGAGGAGGACGGCCGGGTGGAGGAGAAGCGGCGAAAGAGCGGTATCGGGAACCAGAAGAACCCGGACGAGCAGGGGTCTGGACCGAGGCTGGGGCAGATGGGTACTCTTACCCCAGTTGCAGCTGAAATAAACTCATCCAGCTGAGCCCCAAACAGACGGGATCCGTCAAAGGGAAGGTTTGCAAGGGAACGCTTGGAGGAAGCGTCCGCGTCCCAGACCTTCAACCAGATCTCTCTACGTTGAAGTATAGAGAGGGAGGAGATGCGGGCAAACAAGGCTCCAATGTCCATGGAGGCCTCGCAGAGCGAATTTGGCAGCCTGAGACATTTGGAGGATAAGGTCCAAAGTGTCAGCGGGCGCATGTTGGTCCGTCAAATCCTGGAGATGACGTTGCAGCCACATGAGAGAGGCCCTAGCCACCCATGCAGATGCAAATGCCGGGCGCAGGGACGTGCCCGCTAGGAAAAAATGGACTTTGACAAGGAATCCAAGCGCCTATCCACGGCATCTTGTAGGGAGGAGCCGTCCAGGACTGGTAGGGCAGTGTTCTTGGCCAGTCTGGCCACGGGCGGATCCACCTTAGGGGGAAGCCCACTTTTCCACGCTAGCCGCAGGAAATGGATACAGTACATCCATACGCCTGGCTGAGGTAAACTTTTGGTTAGGCCGATCCCAGGCCTTGGATACGACCGCAGTGAACTCACTATGTACGGGAAACACCGCGGTCTCAGGTTTTTAGGCGGAAAGAGGGCAAACTCCTGACTGGTGGGAGGAGTAGAGCCCTCCTGGAGGTTAAAGGTGTCACGGACCGCTGAAACCAATTCAGAGACCACAGCGGACAGTCTTGGAGGGGGTCCCGCTCCATGATCTCGTCCAAATCTGACAATTCCCCTCTGACATCTGCTCCCTGGGAGAACCATCAGAGTGCGCCTCAAGGCGGGGAGGAAGCGGAGGCATCAGAGGAAGACTGCTGACGCTCACGCGGTCTCTTAGCGCCCGGGCGGCCCCTGGGAGGGTCACCTGGGGAGCTAGGGTGGGGCGCCCCGGGTTAGCGGGCGGCATACGCTCCATAAAGGCCATGGCCGCTTTGGCTACTAGGGCCAAATCCGCTGCAGCACTAGTCATGGCGGGCGCCCAGGCGGGTACCACCGAGTCCGCAGGGGTAGGTGGGGAACCAGGCTGGGATATCGCAGTAGGGCGACCTGATCCGGGCCAGGGGCAGGGCATGAGGCACAGACTCCCGTGACAGAGAGAGGCAAAGACACGTCTTACAGGACCCCAGTGGAGCCTGAGAAGACGCCTTGGCAGGTTACGAGGGGCCCCAGACTTAGGCATGATTGGCACCTTGTAGAAATAAGTTCTCCTACCAGTTAGAAGCAAAAATCTGGCAAAAACTGTCGCTCAGCAAGCACTGAAGTTCATCCAAATGCTGGGAGAGCCGAGCAGACACCACTCTGTAAGCTCAGGAGGAAGCAGGAGAATAGGCTCCGCCCCCTCCGTGACGTCAATGGCGGGAAAAAATAGGCTCCGCCCCTTCGTGGCGTCAATGGCGGGAAAAAACGCCAAAGAAAAAGGTGTCCCCCTCCTGCCATGGGGGACCCCATCTCAGAATGCCCCCAGTAATAGTGTCCCCAAGAGGGAGAACGCAGGGGAGAGAGAGAGAGCCGCGGCAGGTGTCAGAGACCTGCCGCTCTGCAGCCTGCGACTGAGCGGCCTCTTAAAGGGACCCCGACCTATTAATGGCGGCCCGGTCAAATGAGCCGGGCTCGCTCCATAAGGTCCCCACAGAGGAATCATGTCCCCCAAGATGTGCCAAGCCTCTGGGGGAGTCCAAGAGGAGAGAACCCCTTATTTAAGGTGGAACCGTCGCTTTAAGGCGGCATACCAATAAGGTGGCACCGACTATGGGTGCTGCTCTAGTGCCATGTCCTCTATGCCCCCAGCCCAGGCGTGGTCATATTTCACCCAGGCAGCCAGAGGGACAGACGGAGAGAGGAGAACACAGACTGCAGTCATACTTATCTGTTCCTGCAGTCTTCTCCCTCATATGTCCGGACCAGCAGGGAAGCACCTCTTCAGACGTCTGACTCCGCAGTGTGGGAGATGCAGTGCTCTGGAATGAGGGTGGCGATAGGTGTCCCAATGGCTGGCGGGATGCGGTGCTACCAGGGAGCCCGGATCCTCTTTTCTTCTTTGGGGGACGGTGGAGGAGGCCAGGCAGCGTCCATGGACGGCGGCAGTCACTCCACGGGGGACCAGGAAAGCGCAATGCTGACCTGTGTCCCCATCTGTAAGAAAAATAATAAACAGGAGTAGCAGTGTCATCCTCCTTCTACAGACACTAAGCAAAGACTGAAGTTCTCCTGCTGGAGCCTGGGGGTATATCCCAAGGAGGAGGAGCTTCTTCTATTTGCATAGTGTCCCTCCTGGTAATACCTCTAGGCTATACCCATGGTCTGTGTCCCCCAATGGAATGCCCGAGAAAATTCTTTTAAGACTGCCTGTAAAACTTTGCCAGCTTTAACCTACACGACCAAGAGCAAACCACCTAATCTCACTCCGATATGACCCAAAGAACGCCATGTTAGAAATGGGGCAAAGGGGACGGGTGCAAAGAACCCTTTTAAATTGAAGAATGGCACAAAACACGCGCACGTGGGTACATGATACGCATAGGTATGACGAAAAGTCACCCCTAGACACAATGTGGCAATAGCAGCGCAACAATCAGAAGCAAAACTCCCAATTCCATTTTTACCAATACGGTACAGCGGCAAGGTATGCACAAATTCTCATATGCTGCTCACTTCATATACTGATATCGCCCCCTGCTGGACCGCCTCATCTTACTGCAGAGCGGATATATTCAGAAAATGGCAGGGCAGTAAAGAACGGACTCGTCACATCTGGTTGCCAGGGCTGTTAGCAGTTCTGTCTAGTGCAAGCGGTCTTCAGCCACGGAGGCAAAATTCTCAGTATTCTCCAATAAGAGGTGATCCGGGCATGCTGGGAATTGTAGTTTTGCAACACGCTTAGGGGCGCAGGTTGGGCATCCCTGAGTCTAATTGTACTGCAGTACAGAGCGTGTGCCGCCAAGCCGTAAGACACAGTGAGACCAGCATCTCTATAACACTACCGCAATGAGCGGTATTCATCGAAAGCGAACAAACCCACGACAAATCAAAGGGAATCAGAATATATAAACCGTTTCTATGTATTAAAAGGTGGGGCCAGGATTTATGGGCCAGTTCATACTAGATCAGCAGGAGTCCAGCACCCTGCAACCCCTGCCGATCAGCTGTTGAGGTGAATTCACATGACTGTATTTTCGGTCCACATCTATTCCGCATTTTTGCAGATCGCACACGGACACATTAATTTCTATGGGGGTCGAAAAAAATGCAGTCAGCACTACGGATGTCCACATCTGTGTGGCCGCACTGCAAATGAGAGCGCGTGTCCAATTCTTGTCCATTTATGGACCAGAATAGGCATTTTTCGTTTTCAATGGAGGCCCATGGAAAGTGCAGGATACACACAGACCGCATCCGTATTTTGCAGATACTTGATTTGCGGACCGCACTACAGATACACTCGTGTGAGTGCATCCTAACTCTGGAGCTGGAAGTTGAAGCCAGAACTACACTGCTCAGTCCCACTGCACAACCGCAACGCTTCTCCCAGTAACTTCAATGGAAATGGTGCTGCAATACCAGCTCCTTCCGCAACACGATGGACACAGCTGTGCAGTCCTGGCGCCAACACTACTCAAACAGCTGATCGGCGGAGGTGTCGGACCCCCTCTGATCGAATATCGATAGCCAGCTCTTAGAATAGGCCATTAATATTAAAATCGCGGACAACCCCTTTAAACGAGTTTTCCAAGAACTAAATAGTGGTGAGTGACATATCCTCAAGCACAGCTGTACTTGGTACTGCAGCTCAATCCCATTCACTTGATTGAGCTGCAGGAAGGCCAAGTGATCAATGGACGCTACATCACAGGCTGGGGAAGAGGTCGAGCACTGCAGCCCTTTTATCAGTGAATAGATCAGCAATATTTACTTCCTGGACAACCCCTTTAAGGGTACGGCGACACTGGTCGTGGGATCATGGCCAGGATCGGAGGGGCAGCGCAGTGTAGCTGTAATCCCATAGAAAATAATGGGGGTCGCATACATACCACAATTATGAACCCAAATCACAAAAAATCCAACTATGCATGATTTTTTTAGATTAAGGAGTCGCAGTCTCGGCACACATGTGACTCTCTCGTGACAACGTTCATGTTTTAGGTGTAGAAAATGGTCTAGAAGCAGCAGTGGATCCGCCAGTTATGTAGAGGCTGGCGCCTTCATAACTCCGGCGGATCCACCGCCAGCGCAGAGGCTTACTACGACCGACGGTCTTAATGAACATGGCCCTTAGACTGAACAGTCTAAAGATACCGTACATCAGATTCATCCAGCATCAGTCACATTTTAGACTGTCTAATCTAAGTCTGCGCTGTCTAAATCAGGGATGCCTAACGGCGGCCCTCCAGCTGTTGTAAAACTACAACTCCCAGCATGCCCTGATAGCTGTTGGGCCGCAGGTTGGGCAGTCCTGGTCTAAATCTTAGTGCCTTTGTGCAGTCAATAGACAGTGGGCACATCTACATGATGCTGGAAACTAGGTGAGCGCGGCAGATCATAGCCGGCCCTGTCATTTATCAGATTCCAGTGCCGCAAAGCCAAACACTGCTAATGACTGTCATGTTCAAAAGTCACAAAAATCAATTACATTTTTCTCATTCCATTTTTCGCTGAGCCAGGGCTCTCTGCTTGAGTGGGAAACATTAACCATGCCTAATTGGATCGGCAATATTACAAGGTTATTTTAATGCCGTCAATGGTGACAAAAAAAAAAAGCGAAAAGCTATACAAAAAGTCAGTGTAAACTATACTTACGTTCCCCTCGCTTCTTTGCCCTCCTTTGTGGGTGATGACCACGACTTCCATCCATTTGCGCAAGTGTTGCTGTGGGGACAATAGACAATTCAATAGATTAGGGGAATAGTCAAGGATCTGATTTTTGGGGGTATTCCCATCTGAGACAATGGGGGCATATCGCTAGGATATACCCCCGTTGTCTGATAGGAGCGGGTCCCTCCTCCTACACAGAGAACGGAGCGGGGAGAGTGGTGGCTGGAGGACCACGGGTTTCCCCATATAAGTGAGTGGGAGCGCACCATTAGCCGTTTTCCCAAAATTAAACCAGAAAAAAAAACAACAACATGTTGATAAAAAGCCCTAAGTGTCAAATAAAAAACATTGCAAAAATGATTTTGTGCACCACGTGCACAAAGTCAGGAAAAAATTGCCTGGACATTCAAGCCTCTCCCCCCCCACCACAAGAAATTTTTTATTGTTTTTCTTTATGTATTTTTAAAGTTAAAATATTTCCATTTATATGAAAAGTATATATTAATAAACGGAACTTTTACAATAATTTCATTGGTTTGTTGTCATTTGTAGATTTATATAGATAATAAATAATAGATGCCAATATATTAGTAAATTTGGTTTTAACTATATAAGTAGACATAAAAGCATAGAATAAAAATGTAGACAAACATTACTTATCTTAACTTGTAGTATTTAGAATTTGTGTGCATATTTGTCTGTGCGCATCCATATATTCAAGCCTCTTCTAGGCCCGGTCGTGAAAGGGTTAAAGATGACAGTGTGAACGGTATATGTGCGCTGTAGTATACGTGTCTTACCATCATCTGATCGCAGAACTTGTCATTGAAGGAATTGGGGAAGAGACGGGTCACGGACGTCAGGCGATTGACCACATTGAGGGTCAGGCTGCGGTAGTCTCCGAGCATCATGAGAAGAGGCCTCATGTGTGTATGGATCTGGTCTACTTCTATGGTGGCTCACTCCAGAAGCTACGCGGGAAATAAAACCATCAGTGTACCGTGCGAGAGGATGGCTAGCAACGCACTTTTGGTGGCATTTATAACCTGCTGGACCGGAGTCAGAACAGAACATTACACTGACAGAACCGCCTAAAAGCAGATGCCCAGACTATTCGGACTGGTGAATGATCACACGCCAGATTAGGGTACATTCGCATACATGGTGGTGGATCCGACAAGCTGGATCTGACGCTGCGGATTCTACAAGTTCCCCGCCCAATCTCCACCGGCGGTGATCTGGCCCCTTTCCAGCTGCGCAAACACCTATGCAAGCAACATTTTTGTTCAGATCCGACAGCCGGGCTTTGTGGACCAGGCATGAGGAAAATGCGGACAGCGCCCTTACTGGGATTTTAATGCTTTCCACGCAGCTTCTTCAATTACACATTTTGATCAGACCGGCCCGGCCGGTATCACTCCTAGTATGAAGAACTTGGGATCACCATGACAACCCGACAGCTCTCTGGGCTATTGTCGGAGATTCGCCATTAATCCTCGGCACATGTCATATCTCTGCTCCAAATGCCTTTATTGCCTCGGGTCTTGTACCCTGCAGTCAGCCAGTGATTGGCGCAGCATAATAAGCATTCCCTGCTCTTAAGCATGCATTGTATGCTGGTGAAAACGGATGCAGATGTATCAGCGCTCGCCTCACCTTCCTCATACAGGCCTCTCCAGCCTCTTGAAGCTCATTGTTTGTGGAGTTAAGGGCCTTGAACAGCGCAGCAATGATTTTCTCCCTGGACTGCGGCAGATAGTTGCAGGCAGCGAGAGCATCTGTACAGATAAAACCGAAGTTAGGACCAGAAACCTCAAAAACAATATTCATAGTGAAAAATTTTAAAAGAGGCATCTTTTACATGCTGTGCTTGGCATCATATGTGCCCGCATTGCTGAGAAAAAAATGATGTTTTATTGTATGCAAATGAGCCTCTAGGAGCAATGGGGGAGTTACCATTACACCTAGAGGCTCTGCTGTCTCTGCAACTGCTGCTCCCTCTGCACTTTGATTTTCAGGATCAGGTGTGAATGTTTACACTGCTCAGCTCTGTCAATTAAAGAGCAGTT
>JAKVIS010006089.1:0-11216 GCA_033119425.1 Bufotes viridis
AGCGTTAATATTCCCCCCTTAGTCTTCTAACAGTAGTTCAAACAAAATGGGCAATTCTTGCCAGTGTGAAATGGTAGGACAGATGGAATTTAAATAATCAAATAACTAATTAATTAATTAATTGCCCTCTCCTTAACCACCGTGATGGTGACTATAACCTACCCATGGACTTTTTTGTTATAAAGTAAAATAAGATGAGGAGGGATACTTGTAATGTGGTCAGGACTAATGTAAAACAGATTAACGTTAGAAATCAAACTTTGCTTATGTTCTCCAGCAGCTGAACAATGAGACGGGAAGTTAACCCATAGGAGGACACTCTTTTATTAAGAACTCGGAAGTGAGTGACCAAAGGCAGTCCTTTGAATTGAAAAAATTCAACCTGGAACTGATTTGGCAAAGAAATGCCCGCTTCAGAGAGGCAATGCTAGACATTTGATCTAAGGGAATCAAACTTTTCTCCCCCTGAAGTGACAGCTGCAAGGTAGATGGACTTTAACAAAGAAGGAGGATCCCATTTGTTGGGGCTGAAAGATAACTCAATCCATCCACTGAGCATTGTCTTTCAGGCATTTTAGCCTTTTGGAGCCTGAAGAGAGGATAAATCAAATGTTCTATTTTCCTCAATTGACTGGTTGTTTGAAGATAGATCTTTGGAGCTCCTGGAAATGTCTTGAGTGCGTAATTAGATTCCTCATCTGAGAGGATGGGTTGAAGCTAAGCAGCAGGAGTATAGGAGAGCTGGTTAAACAGCAGTTGTACAGAAGCGAACATCTGAGTGAAGGTTCGTTTCGCTGGCGTGGCCATAAACTTTTTGGTCCATATCGGCCGGTACAGTTGTTGAAACTGGCCACACGTGTTGATTGACTGAAACCCGGCAGGAGATGGATAACAATATTTCTAGGAATGTTCTTCAAAGAAAGGTCTTTCATCCATGAACTATCTTTCTTCGAATGAAAGATCTTTCGTCCGACTATGGGACAAAAATATTAAACACGACCGACTTCTTTTCCAGGCCATAATGAGTCTGTCATCGATTTGGCTAAAGGAGTTATTCACTGTTAAATTTCAACTGACAAACATTCCTTTTGTTTGAAATGGTCCATTGGGAAGAAAGCGCAAAGATAAGAATATAGCGCTTTACATCAACACAGCGTGCCCTGAGATGGCACTTATGCTATATGTGAGCAGAAATGATACAAATGCTATTTGCTGCTCACAATCCCGTCATTTGCTACAATACATCTAAGCAGAATTTTACTTGTTAAGCCACCTTTACTACATAGAGGTAAAAAGCAGAATGGCCCGTGCGGGGATCGAACCCGCGACCTTGGCGTTAATAGCTTCACGCTCTAACCAACTGAGCTAACCGGCCAGGAGCTGCCAGCTTGCCAAGCACAGTGAACAAATGCTACGGTTCATTTCTCCAGGTTTCTTCAATATTTTCTATGAGGCTGTTAATATTTTCTCTTTCTTTATTAACATTGTCGTTTCTACTAAGAAAAATGCAAGGCCTCCCCGTCGGGAATCGAACCCCGGTCTCCGCGTGACAGGCGGGATACTTACCACTATACTAACGAGGAAATGCTGATGGATGGGTTGGGTCGCACGACCCTGCATCAGCGGCCCTCTTAGAACAATGGCATCGGCCTGGAGGTAGGAGAAACTGCTAATAAACAAGAAGTACTCATGTTAAACTGGCACCAATGGCTTAAAGCGTACCTGAACCTTCACCAAACACTGCAAACTATGTTGCTTCCTCATTGCCCAACAATTCTGTGCCAGAGGAGCCTCATCTTACTGCTGTCAGATAAATTTTCCCTGTCCAATGCCCCTATTTCTGCAGCTGCTGCTCTGTTATTTTCTGCTGTCTCCATAGCCGAGGGCCTGTCCCTTAGATGTCAGTCTAATAGTATTGAACTTAAAAGACTTTGATTCCCACACTTCCCTACATGCACTGTATAGGAAAGCAAAAGCCTGATTTTGGATGCTTAGTTCTTTGTCATATCTGGATTGCATAGCAGTGAGAGACATGACACAGAACTAAGCAGCTGGAAAAGCTCAGTTTACCCATGCAGGCTGCTGCCTTGCAGCATGTTTGGCTGTTAGGAGAGCAGGCTGCCGGTGAGCAAATAGGAGCATACTCGGTAGGTAGACACCCCCAACTTCCTGTAGTCTGTCTCTCTGCTCCTATGTTACTTGGGACAGAAAAAGCATGACAACAGGGGATGAACAGCAGATTTAGTAGAAGGAGACACGTAGTGGCCAAAAGTATACAGATACTTTTCCAGTGGAAAACGCAGCAATTTGTACCCACTACTTGCATAGCAAAGTTGCTAGATACCAAACATACTACTACTAGCTCCTCTTGTGAGAAAAGTTACATTTCATTTAATAACAACAAATTCCTAGCTGCCTTTATGTGCTGTTCCCAGCATATGTGCAGCAGCAAACAATTAGTGGCCAATCCTTTTAACTTGGAGGAAGTCTTGAAGTCTCATCACCTTGATAAACCATTGAACACCAATCAGGTCTGTGTGTGAGTCTTGGATTTGTAGCGTTAATATTTCCCCCTTAGTTCTAACAGTAGTTCAACAAATGGGTAATTCTGCCAGTGTGAAATGGTAGGACAGATGGAATTTAAATAATCAAATAACTAATTAATTAATTAATTGCCCTCTCCAACTACCGTGATGGTGACTATAACCCCACCCATGGACTTTTTAATTATAAAGTAAAATAAGATAGGGAGGGATACTTGTGATGTGGTTAGGACTAATGTAAAACAGATTAACGTTAGAAATCCAAACTTTGCTTATGTTCTCCAGCAGCTGAACAATGAAGACTTAGCAGGAAGTCAACCCATAGGGAGGACACTCTTTTATTAAAGAACTCGGAAGTGAACGACCAAAGGCAGTCCTCTTTGAATTGAAAAAATTCAACCTGGAACAGTTGGCAAAGGAGAAATGCCCGCTTCAGGAGGCAATGCTAGACATTTGATTCAAGGGAATCAAACTTTTCTCCCCCTAGAAGTGACAACTGCAAGGTAGAATGGACTTTAACAAAAGAAGGAGGATCCCATTTTGTTGGGGCTGAAAAGATAACTCAATCCATCCACTGAGCATTGTCTTTCAGGCATTTTAGCCTTTTTTGGAGCCTGAAAAGAGGATAAATCAAATGTTCTATTTTCCTCAATTGACTGGTTGTTTGAAGATAGATCTTTAGACTCCTGGAAATGTCTTGGAGTGCGTAATTTAGATTCCTCATCTGAGGATGGGTTGGGGAAACTAAACAGCAGGAGATATGAGCTGGTTAAACAGCAGTTGTACAAGCAAACATCTGGTGAAGGTTCGTTTCGCTGACGTGGCCATAAACATTTTGGTCCATATCGGCCGGTACAGTTGTTGAAACTGGCCACACGTGTTGATTGACTGAAACCCGGCAGGAGATGGACCAACGATATTTCTGGGAATGTTCTTCCAAAGAAAGGTCTTTCATCCATGAACTATCTTTCTTCGAATGAAAGATCTTTTGTCCGACTATGGGACAAAAATATTAAACACGGCCGACTTCTTTTTCAGGCCATAATGGTCTGTCATCGGTCGGCTAAAAGGATTGTTCACTGTTAAATTTCAACCGACAAACATTCCTTTTGTTTGAAATGGTCCATTTGGGAAGAAAAGCGCAAAAGATAAGAATATAGCGCTTTACATCAACCCAGCGTGCCCTGAGATGGCACTATGCTATATGTGAGCAGAAATGATACAAATGCTATTTGCTGCCACAATCCCGTCATTTGCTACAATACATCTAAGCAGAATTTTACTTGTTAAGCCACCTTTACTACATAGAGGTAAAAAGCAGAATGGCCCGTACGGGGATCGAACCCGCGACCTTGGCGTTATTAGCACCACGCTCTAACCAACTGAGCTAACCGGCCAGGAACTGCCAGCTTGCCAAGCACAGTGAACAAATGCTACGGTTCATTTCTCCTTGTGAGAAAAGTTACATTTCATTTAATAACAACAAATTCCTAGCTGCCTTTATGTGCTGTTCCCAGCATATGTGCAGCAGCAAACAGTAGTGGTAATCTACCAGGAGGATCTTGAAGTCTCATCACCTTGATAAACCATTGAAACCCAATCAGGTCTGTGTGAGTCTTGGATTTGTAGCGTTAATATTTTAGATCCTAACAGTAGTTCAACAAATGGGCACTCGCAGTGTGAAATGGTAGGACAGATGGAATTTAGATAATCAAATAACTAATTAATTAATTAGCTGCCCTCCAACCACCGTGATGGTGACTCTTCCATGGACTTTAATTATAAGTAAGACAGGAGGATACTTGTAATGGATTAGACTAATGTAAACAGATTAACGTTAATCACTTTGCTTATGTCTCAGCAGCTGAACAATGAAGACTTAGCAGGAAGTCAACCCATAGGGAGGACACTCTTTTAGTAGAACTCGGAGTGAACGACCAAAAGCAGTCCTCTTTGAATTGAAAAAATTCAACCTGGAACAGTTGCAAAGAGAGCCCACTTCAGGAGGCAATGCTAGACATTTGATTCAAGGGAATCAAACTTTCTCCCCTACACCAAGCAGTAGAATGGTTTAACAAAGAAGGAAGTCCCATTTTGTTGGGGCTGAAAGATATCTCAATCCATCCATCATTGTCTTCAGGCATACGTTTTGAGCCAAAGAGGATAATCAATGTTCTATTTTCTCAATTGACAGCTGTTTAAGATAGACTTTAGACTCTGGAATGTCTTGGTGCGTCATTTAGATTCTCATCTGAGGATGGGTTGGGGGAAACTAAACAGCAGGAGATATGAGCTGGTTAAGAGCAGCAGTTGTACAAACAAACATCTGGTGAAGGTTCGTTGCCCGCTGACGTGCCATAAACATTTTGGTCCATATCTGACCGAATACAGTTGTTGAAACCTCCCCAGCCACACGTGATTATTGTGAAACCCGGCAGAGATGGACCAACGATATTTCTGGGAATGATGCTTCCCAAAGAAAGGTCTTTCATCCATGAACTATCTTTCTTGAATGAAAGATCTTGTCCGACCATGGGACAAAAATATTAGACTCTGCACGACTTCTTTTTCAGGCCATAATGGTCTGTCATCGAGTCAGGCTGCAAAAAGGATTGTTCACTGTTAAATTTCAACCGACAAACATTCCTTTTTGTTTGAAATGGTCCATTTGGGAAGAAAAGCGCAAAAGATAAGAATATAGCGGCTTTTTCACATCAACACGGGCGTGCCCTCGAGATGGCACTATGCTATATGTGAGCAGAAATGATACAAATGCTATTTGCTTCCTCATTGCCCAACAATTCTGTGCCAGAGGAGCCTCATCTTACTGCTGTCAGATAAATTTTCCCTGTCCAATGCCCCTATTTCTGCAGCTGCTGCTCTGTTATTTTCTGCTGTCTCCATAGCCGGGGGCCTGTCCCTTAGATGTCAGTCTAATAGTATTGAACTTAAAAGACTTTGATTCCCACACTTCCCTACATGCACTGTATAGGAAAGCAAAAGCCTGATTTTGGATGCTTAGTTCTTTGTCATATCTGGATTGCATAGCAGTGAGAGACATGACACAGAACTAAGCAGCTGGAAAAACTCAGTTTGCCACATGAGCTGCTGCCTTGCAGCATGTTTGGCTGTTAGGAGGCAGGCTGCCGGTGAGCAAATAGGAGCACACTTCGGTAGGTAGACACCCCCAACTTCCTGTAGTCTGTCTCTCTGCTCTATGTTACTTGGGACAGAAAAGCATGACAACAGGGGGTGAACAGCAGATTTAGTAGAGAGGGAGACACGTAGTGGCCAAAAGTATACAGATACTTTCCAGTGGAAAACGCAGCAATTTGTACACTACTTGCATATAAAGTTGCTAGATACCAAACATACTGCCATACTAGCTCCTCTTTGTGAGAAAAGTTACATTTCATTTAATAACAACAAATTCCTAGCTGCCTTTATGTGCTGTTCCCAGCATATGTGCAGCAGCAAACAATTAGTGGCCAATCCTTTTAACTTGGAGGAAGTCTTGAAGTCTCATCACCTTGATAAACCATTGAACACCAATCAGGTCTGTGTGTGAGTCTTGGATTTGTAGCGTTAATATTTTCCCCTTAGTTCTAACAGTAGTTCAACAAATGGGTAATTCTGCCAGTGTGAAATGGTAGGACAGATGGAATTTAAATAATCAAATAACTAATTAATTAATTAATTGCCCTCTCCAACTACCGTGATGGTGACTATAACCCCACCCATGGACTTTTTAATTATAAAGTAAAATAAGATAGGAGGGATACTTGTGATGTGGTTAGGACTAATGTAAAACAGATTAACGTTAGAAATCCAAACTTTGCTTATGTTCTCCAGCAGCTGAACAATGAAGACTTAGCAGGAAGTCAACCCATAGGGAGGACACTCTTTTATTAAAGAACTCGGAAGTGAACGACCAAAGGCAGTCCTCTTTGAATTGAAAAAATTCAACCTGGAACAGTTGGCAAAGGAGAAATGCCCGCTTCAGGAGGCAATGCTAGACATTTGATTCAAGGGAATCAAACTTTTCTCCCCCTAGAAGTGACAACTGCAAAGGTAGAATGGACTTTAACAAAGAAGGAGGATCCCATTTTGTTGGGGCTGAAAAGATAACTCAATCCATCCACTGAGCATTGTCTTTCAGGCATTTTAGCCTTTTTGGAGCCTGAAAAGAGGATAAATCAAATGTTCTATTTTCCTCAATTGACTGGTTGTTTGAAGATAGATCTTTAGACTCCTGGAAATGTCTTGGGTGCGTAATTTAGATTCCTCATCTGAGGATGGGTTGGGGGAAACTAAACAGCAGGAGATATGAGCTGGTTAAACAGCAGTTGTACAAGCAAACATCTGGTGAAGGTTCGTTTCGCTGACGTGGCCATAAACATTTTGGTCCATATCGGCCGGTACAGTTGTTGAAACTGGCCACACGTGTTGATTGACTGAAACCCGGCAGGAGATGGACCAACGATATTTCTGGGAATGTTCTTCCAAAGAAAGGTCTTTCATCCATGAACTATCTTTCTTCGAATGAAAGATCTTTTGTCCGACTATGGGACAAAAATATTAAACACGGCCGACTTCTTTTCAGGCCATAATGGTCTGTCATCGGTCGGCTAAAAGGATTGTTCACTGTTAAATTTCAACCGACAAACATTCCTTTTGTTTGAAATGGTCCATTTGGGAAGAAAAGCGCAAAAGATAAGAATATAGCGCTTTACATCAACACAGCGTGCCCTGAGATGGCACTATGCTATATGTGAGCAGAAATGATACAAATGCTATTTGCTGCCACAATCCCGTCATTTGCTACAATACATCTAAGCAGAATTTTACTTGTTAAGCCACCTTTACTACATAGAGGTAAAAGCAGAATGGCCTGTACGGGGATCGAACCAGCGACCTTGGCGTTATTAGCACCACGCTCTAACCAACTGAGCTAACCGGCCAGGAGCTGCCAGCTTGCCAAGCACAGTGAACAAATGCTACGGTTCATTTCTCCAGGTTTCTTCAATATTTTCTATGAGGCTGTTAATATTTTCTCTTTCTTTATTAACATTGTCGTTTCTACTAAGAAAAATGCAAGGCCTCCCCGTCGGGAATCGAACCCCGGTCTCCCGCGTGACAGGCGGGATACTTACCACTATACTAACGAGGAAATGCTGATGGATGGGTTGGGTGCATCTGACCCTGCATCAGCGGCCCTCTTAGAACAATGGCATCGGCCTGGAGGTAGGAGAAACTGCTAATAAAAACAAAGTACTCATGTTAAACTGGCACCAATGGCTTAAAGCGTACCTGAACCTTCACCAAACACTGCAAACTAATGTTGCTTCCTCATTGCCCAACAATTCTGTGCCAGAGGAGCCTCATCTTACTGCTGTCAGATAATTTTCCTGTCCAATGCCCCCTATTTCTGCAGCTGCTGCTCTGTTATATTTCTGCTGTCTCCATAGCCGGGGGCCTGTCCCTTAGATGTCAGTCTAATAGTATTGAACTTAAAAGACTTTGATTCCCACACTTCCTACATGCACTGTATAGGAAAGCAAAAGCCTGATTTTGGATGCTTAGTTCTTTGTCATATCTGGATTGCATAGCTAGTGAGAGACATGACACAGAACTAAGCAGCTGGAAAAAGCTCAGTTTGCCCGCAGGCTGCTGCCTTGCAGCATGTTTGGCTGTTAGGAAGGCAGGCTGCCGGTGAGCAAATAGGAGCACACTTCGGTAGGTAGACACCCCCAACTTCCTGTAGTCTGTCTCACTCTGCTCCTATGTTACTTGGGACAGAAAAGCATGACAACAGGGGGTGAACAGCGGATTTAGTAGTAGAGGAGATGCACGTAGTGGCCAAAAGTATACAGATACTTTCCAGTGAAAAACCTTAGCAATTTGTACTACTTACTTGCATAGCAAAGTTGCTAGATACCAAACATACTGCCATACTAGCTCC
This sequence comes from Bufotes viridis, assembly GCA_033119425.1. NCBI lineage: Eukaryota > Metazoa > Chordata > Amphibia > Anura > Bufonidae > Bufotes > Bufotes viridis. The sequence goes on from JAKVIS010006089.1 coordinate 8,506, forward strand.
TCTTTGTGAGAAAAGTTACATTTCATTTAACAACAAATTCTAGCTGCCTTTATGTGCTGTTCCCAGCATATGTGCAGCAGCAATAATAGTAGGCCAATCAGCTTTCTAACTTGGAGGAAGTCTTGAAGTCTCATCCTATGATAATACATTGAACCTGTCAGGTCTGTGTAGATGCTTGGATTTGTAAGCGTTAATATTTCCCCCATAGTTCTATATACAGTAGTTCAACAAATGGGTAATTCTTACAATTGAGGTAGGACAATGATAGATTTAAATAATCAAATAACTAATTAATTAATTAATTGCCTCTCCAACTACAGCATGATGGTGACTACTCTTACCTGGACTTTTTAATTATAAGTAAAAATGTCAGATGAGGAGGGATACTTGTGATGTGGTTAGGACTAATGTAAAACAAGTTAACATTAGAAATCAAACTTTGCTTATGTTCTCCTTAGCTGGATGTGAAGACTTAGCAGGAAGTCAACCCATAGGAAGGTACTCTTTTTATTAAAAGAACTCGGAAGTGAACGACAAGATCTCTTTGGTGAAAAAAATTCAACCTGGAACTAGGTTGGCAAAGAAGAATGCCCGCTTCAGGAGGCAATGCTATAGACATTTGATTCAAGGGAATCAAACTTTTCTCCCACAAACAATGGCTACAAGGTAGAATGGACTTTTTAACAAAGAAGGAGGATCCATTTTGTTGGGGCTGAAAAGATGGCTCAATCCATCCACTGAAACGTATATCTTCCCTAAACATTACTTTCTTTGGAGCCTGAGAAAGAGGGGATTAAATCAAATGTTCTATTTTCCTCAATTGACTGGTTGTTTGAAAGATAGATCTTTAGACTCCTGGAAATGTCTTGGAGTGCGTAATTTAGATTCATCACAAAGGATGGGTTGAAGCTAAGCAGCAGGAGATATGAGCTGGTTAAACAGTTGTACAAGCAACACTCTGGTGAAGGTTCGTTTAGCGGCGTGGCCACATAAACATTTTGGTCCATATCGGCGATTGCAATTGGTGGAAACCAGCCTGATGTTGATTGACTGAAACCCGGCAGAATGGACCAACGATATTTCTGGGAATGTTCTTGCTGAAAGGTCTTTCATCCATGGGCTTATCATAGCCGAATGAAGATCTTTTGTCCGACTATGGGACAAAAATATTAAACACGGCCGACTTCTTTTCAGGCCATAATGGTCTATCTGGGTCGGCTAAAGGATTAATTCCTGTTAAATTTCAACCGACAAAACATTCCTTTTGTTTTTGAAATATGTCATTTAGGGAAGAAAAGCGTAAAATAAAGAATATGGCGCTTTACCATCTTTCTAGTCTCTCTAGTGGCACTATGCTATGTGAGCAAATAATACAAATGTATTTGCTGCCACAATCACGTCATTCTTTACAATACATCTATTGAAATTTTGCTTTGTTTAAGCCACCTTTGCACATAGAGGTAAAAAGCAGAATGGACCGTCTGAGGATCGGAACCACGACCTTGGCGTTGTGCGCTGCGCTCCTAACCAGCAGCTAACCGGCCCGGGAAGCTGCCAGCTTGCAAGCACAGTGAACAAATGCTGCGGTTGTTCTCAGGTTTCTTCATATTTTCTATGAAACACATTAATATTTCTCTTTCTTTATTAACATTATCGTTTCTACTAAGAAAAATGCAAGGCCTCCCCGTCGATCGAACCCCGGTCTCCCGCGTGACAGGCGAGGATACTTACCACTATACTAACAAGGGGCTGATGGATGGGTTGGGTGGCTTCTTCCCTGCATCAAGCCCTCTTAGAACAATGGCATCGGCCTGGAGGTAGGAGAAGCTGCTTTAATAAGAAGCAAGAGGTACTCATGTTAAACTATGGCACCAATGGCTTAAAGCGTGCCTGAACCTTCACCAAACACTGCAAACTATGTTGCTTCCTCATTGCCCAACAATTCTGTGCCAGAGGAGCCTCATCTTACTGCTGTCAGATAAATTTTCCCTGTCCAATGCCCCCTATTTCTGCAGCTGCTGCTCTGTTATTTTCTGCTGTCTCCATAGCCGGGGGCCTGTCCCTTAGATGTCAGTCTAATAGTATTGAACTTAAAGACTTTGATTCCCACACTTCCCTACATGCACTGTATAGGAAAGCAAAAGCCTGATTTTGGATGCTTAGTTCTTTGTCATATCTGGATTGCATAGCAGTGAGAGACATGACACAGAACTAAGCAGCTGGAAAAAGCTCAGTTTGCCACATGAGCTGCTGCCTTGCAGCATGTTTGGCTGTTAGGAGAGGCAGGCTGCCGGTGAGCAAATAGGAGCACACTTCGGTAGGTAGACACCCCCAACTTCCTGTAGTCTGTCTCTCTGCTCCTATGTTACTTGGGACAGAAAAGCATGACAACAGGGGTGAACAGCAGATTTAGTAGAAGGAGACACGTAGTGGCCAAAAGTATACAGATACTTTTCCAGTGGAAAAACGCAGCAATTTGTACACTACTTGCATAGCAAAGTTGCTAGATGCCAAACATACTGCCATACTAGCTCCTCTTTGTGAGAAAAGTTACATTTCATTTAATAACAACAAATTCCTAGCTGCCTTTATGTGCTGTTCCCCAGCATATGTGCAGCAACAAACAGATTAGTGGCCAATCAGCATCTAACTTGGAAGTCTTGAAGTCTCATCACCTTGATGAACCATTGAACACCAATCAGGTCTGTGTG